>JAWVWS010000503.1:0-25000 GCA_033807775.1 Saussurea involucrata | reverse complement strand
TACATATCGCTGGTCTGCTTCTCCATCTTGCGACTACTGGCGAATAGTTGAGAAAACTGGTTGACTAACTCGGCGAACGACCCGATGGATTTAGGTTTGAGGTTAATCAACCACTGGAGAGCAGGACCTGTGAGGGTCGCCCCAAAACTCTTGCACATGCAAACCTTTTGATACATATGTGGAATCGAGATCGTCCACATCAATTGCTTGTACTGCGCAATGTGCTCCGTCGGATCGGTTATTCCCGAATACTTGGGAGTGAAGGCGAGAATGTTATATTTCTTCGGGATGTCGACTGTCGAGATCGTATCGATGAAAGGCGACGCTTGATACCCCAAACGAGGCTCGACGTCGAAGGGAACGGCCGCCCCTGACAACTTAGCGAGCAAAGATAGGACACACTCGTTCTGATCTTCTAGCATCTTCAACCGTTGAGCGACGGGGTCATTGGGATCAGGATTTACTCCTGCTTGAGGGTTAACTCCCGAACTGGTGCCATTGCGTACGACGATCCATTGGCGTCCCCGTTGAAAGGGACAAAATATGGATGAGACCCATTCTGCATAGGTGGTGGCCTTATATGCTGAGGAGGAACTGTCCCAAATTGGGGATTTGGGTTGAACGTCCCCTGTTGCTGGTTCTGCATGAATGGGCCTGGTTGCTGATTCTGACCGAACGGTCCTGGTCCTGGATTATGAACGAATGGACCTGGACCTGGATTCTGGATGAATGGAGCGGATCCTGGATTATGACCGAACGATCCTGGACCTGGATTCAGAACGAATGGCCTTGGACCGTTCTGCGGTCCGAATGGATTCCTCAGCCGCGCGATTTCTTCAGCTGCCCTTCGACTTTGCTCAGCCATGACATTGATTTGGTTTCGCGCAACTTCCAACTCCTGATACATCTGGGCGATGATCTCCTCTTGATTTCCATGGGCTGCCATTTTCCTGAAACAGAAAAAAGAGGAAACTCCAAGAAATCGTTAGTAAGACGCACGTTTGTCGAAGATTTTCTTTAGATGGGGTCCCACGGATGGCGCCAAACTGTTAATGCCAAAAATCGTCCAGAAGGATAACTTAAGGTTGATTGTGGAGCTTAACAACTAAAGAATGGAAATCTCGTGATAAACCGTACGACGAAGACAAAAACTATAAAAGAGACAAATATTTTGGTGACGCGGGAAAAACCTCAACGAGGAAAAAAACCCGCGGACGACTATGGAGGTCGCCACTGCACTATGATCGCCAAACATGGGCGATATCCTTGTGTTTCAGGTGTCGAAAGTACAATGATTACAATACAAATGAAAGACAGACTTTAATGTAAAGTAAACAGATGAATCGTGTGTGAAAACAAGTGCGTCGTGTGTAAAAACTATGTGTCGTGTGCGATCTTTTGAGAGAGAATTCTTTGCTTCGAGTGTTCTTGAGAGTTCAGATGATTCCAGATGTCTGAGATGATCCCCCCAAATGGTGATGAAACCTTTGTATTTATAGTCTTCGAGCGCCTTGAATAATTCCATAAAAACCGCGGATAACAGTCGTAACGGTCACTGGCGTTAATGCTCATCATTGCTCTTGTCGGTTATTCCTGCATTTAAACAGCAAAAATATAACAGAAATATTGCATGTTAGTTGGTCGAGGTCGAAAGGTTGCATACGACGGTCGTGTGAGCTAGACGATGTCATGGTCGAGTGTCGTGAGGTGGATAACTTTTGATTTCAATTTTGATCAGGGAATAAAGTATTATGATTTTACCTCATTATGGAAAAGTGTAATAAATGTTCTCCCTATTTTGGTCGTGGTCGAGACTGGTGAAATTTTACCCAAACACATGTATTATTCATCATGAATCGTGTATTATTCACCTTGAATGCTGTATTATTCATCCTGAATGATATATTATTTATGATGAATAGTATATGAATGGCCCGTGAAGGTGTGGACACATGACGCACTCTTTTTGTTCTCCGATTCACAACCAAAACTTGGTTTTATTCATTATGAATATGTATGCACATCTCCAGGTGTCCACATTCAGTATGAATAACAAAGGATAAATCAATAAGTAATTTTTCCTCACAAACTAAAACCAGTTAGTAACTAGAACCTCGTATCACCGACGCAAATCCTTGTATGGGTCGAATACCAACATAATAGCGGATCTGGTATGCTAGAAGGACGATTTCCAACACCATCAAGGACCATCATATCACCATCGATGGACCATCGACGAACCTTTGTATCAACATCGTAAGGAACCATCAAATCGTATCTCCTTCATATACCTAAAATTAAGAATTTATTGTCACAATTTTTTTGATTTTTTTCCAAATTCAAAGCATGATTGCATTAAGGGCTTGCATCTCATTTATGATAATTGTACATTTCAATGAATTGTATTATTTTAGATTTAAATAAAAAATAAATAAAATGTAATAGTAAAAGAATACAAATGTTACTCCAGTAAATAAAAGTAAAAGGAAAGAAATACAATAATAGAAGATAATACATCAAAGAAATAAAAAGAGTGAAGAAGATCGATAGTTGTTGTTAATGCCAAAAATCGTCTAGAAGGATAACTTAAGGTTGATTGTGGAGCTTAACAACTAAAGATAGAAATCGTTCGACAAAGCAATGCAACAAAGACAAAAAATGAAAATGAGACACAAGATTTTGATGACGCGGGAAAAACCTCAACGAGGAAAAAACCCGTGGACGACTGTGGATGTCGTCGCTGCACTATGGTCACCAAACAGGGGCGATATCCTTATGTTTCAGGTGTCGACAGTACAATGCTTATAATACAAATGATACAAATAAGCTAATGTGTAAAGTAAACAAGTGTATCGAATGTAAAAACAAGTGCGTCGAGCGTAAGGACTAAGCGTCGTGCGTCTTCTGTTCGAGAGAGAATGTTCTTTTGCTTCAGTAGGCTGTAAGTACTTCGAGAGTGTTCTTCAGAGTTCAGTTGTGCGCAATCGATGATGAACCCTTGTTTATATAGCTTTCGTGGCTATAAAGGGCTCCATAAATCCTTGAGTAACGGTTGTAACGGTCGTTGGGATTTAATGCTCATAATTAACCTCGTCGGTTATGTCCGTTGGCCATTAATGATGTTGACCCTGCATTAAACATAGAAATCAAAACAGTTATCACACATTAGTAGGTCGAGGTCGTGAGGTGTCTTACGACGGTCGAGTGTCGTGAGTAACTTTCTTGTCATGGTCGAGACTGGTGAAATTTTACCCAAACAGTTGTATTGCTCCAATGATGACGGAAGAGTGGCAATGCTTTTTGGAGTAATAGAGGAAACAATATTCCCTTGTTGCAATGTCATTTTAAAGTTTCTTAATTGATCTACAATAGCCCCTCATCTTCTACGTTATGTCATTAATCCATTCTTCAGTACAAGACAAATTACAACTTTACGTTGGATTCATTGATCCACCATCGTATAAACGTGGGGAGACTGTCGTATCATCATTGGTCCACCCTCGTTTAGCCATTTGGCCACCATCAACCTATATCTCAAATTGGTTCTAGGATGGTGCTCATCAAGGAACCATTTGTTGTAACACCTCGAAAATTCCATTGTCTTTGTAATTTGAATTTGGATAAGTTAAGAGTTTGAGTTAAGGGTTCAAATTTGTAATTGGTCATAGTTGGAATTAAATTTTGATTTTGATTAAGTTGAGGGTCAAAATTTAAAGATTGAAATCGCAAAGTAACTCAGTATTTGGGTAGGTTTCTGAGTTGTGTTGGTGATAGAAGATTGATTTTGTTCTGAGCTTGCTTTGGTCGACTTCAAAATTCTAAGGTGCGTTCATCTATCTATTTTGAGTTAAATAAACAAATTGTTAGATTGATAATTATGTGAATGATCAATAGAAGCTTTTGAATAGATCTGGAATGGAAACTGTAAGTTGAACTGGGTAAAAATTAAGTAGTCCGGAAGATGAATTCCAGGACAGTCCCGGATTTCGGATGGTTTTCCGGAATGTACCGGATCCGGAATATACCGGATTCCGGATGAAGATCCGATGTTGTTACCGGATTCCGGATGAGGACTCGATGGTGTACCGGATTCCGGATAGGTCCGGAATTGAGGTTCCGGTTAGGGTGCCCAAAAACCCGATCAACCCGACCAACCCAACCCAACCCAAACCAACCCGACGTGAAATAACCCAACCCGAAGCAACCCGATGTCCAATCGAGTTGTAAAATCCTCAAACCGTATGTATTGGGTTGATATCGGGTTAGGAAAATTTTAACCCAACCCAACCCGATGAACCCGATATATATATATATATATATATATATATATATATATATATATATATATATATATATATATATATATATATATTCAATCTCTTATCCATCTATATATAAGTCCTTCACACACCCACACATGTATATATATATATATATATATATATATATATATATATATATATAGTAAATGCTAACATATATATGCAAATTGATAAAAACAGTTGATGGTGATATATTTAAGATTTAAGAATTATGCAAACTGGAGACGTCAAGTTATTTGATGAAATTGGAGACGTCAAGTTATATGTAGTATCTATATATTGTGTGAATTATCGGTTGTATTTTAAAGACATGTTTCCTCTATTTTTATGTTTCTAATTTTGATTTTACCTTGTTTAAACACAATCCGACCAACCCGATCAACCCGAACGGTTTGGGTTGTGTTGTGTTGTACCTTTGTTTGGGTTGGGTTAGGTTGAAATTTTTTCAAACCTCCAACATTGGTTTGATGTGTCGAAATGCCTTCAACCCGATCAACCCAACCCGTGAGCACCCCTAGGTTCCGAAATTGGAGTTTTCCGGATTGGGATACAGGATACCGGAGGTGATCCCGGATGGTTCCGGACTTTGAGTCCGAAATACTTTTCCGGATAGTTTCGGATGTGGGTTCCGGATACGAGATATTTACGGATAAAGTTTCCGGATGTGTTATCTGATTAAGTTTTTCTAAGTCTCCGAAGAGGGATAATTGAGAATAAGGGTATGATATTATTTGGGATTCTCAGCTTTGAGAATACGATATGAAATGTTTGTGCATTCGAGTAAATATGCACGTATGCTAGTAAGTGTAATGGATCCATAGGCACTGCCATTAACTGAAACGTGGAATAGGCATAAAGTTAATTGTAATTCCCGTTGACCTGAAATGAGGAATAGGCATAAAGTAAATTGTAATTCCTATTTCGTAAGGTGATGTGAAATAAGGAATAGACATAAAGTAAATTGTAATTCCTATTTCATAGTGTGATGTGAAACGTGGAATAAGCATAAAGTAAATTGTAATTCCCGTTGATGTGGAAATGAGGAATATGCATAAAGTAAAATGTAATTCCCATTTCGTATTGGGATGAAAAATCTAGGAATAAGCGTGAGTTAATCACAATTCCTGATTTCCATGGGAAGGTAAGACATAGGCATAAAGTAATATGTAATCTCTACTTCCACTCCAAGAAATAGGCATAAGGTAAATTGTAATTTCTTGGACATGAGCAATGATCTCGAATCTGTGATGATTCGTAGTAGGCTCTCGAACGTTGTAACAACCGTGGTCTAAGGGTAATAAATTGGCAATTTGGTGGTAAAATGGTGAAGAGTGAAAAGTTGAGGAAGGACCATTTGGGCAATTTAAAGGAAATATATAAAGGGAACAAATCCCTAGGTTTCCACATTTATATCAAATTCTTGTGTTTGCGGCTGGAAATCGAGAAGAAAGAGGAAGAAGATGAAATCAAGTAAATTGGGTGAAGAGTCTCCATTAAAGGTAAATTCTAATCCCTCTTTGTATTCAATTTCCTTCATTCGATTAGGATCTCAGAATGTTTGAACACCGTAACTTCACGGGATGAACCATATTCAAGGGGTTTGGGGGAATCATGTGAGCTTGGACCGATTAAGGACCAAAGGGGTGGATTGTTTAGATGTTCTAGGTTGGTAATGTGAGTCTAATCAATTATCTATTAGAAATGTGGAGTCAATTGTATGAATAAACCATTCTGGGAAGTTGGGTCCTTGGCCTATGCGATTTGTCCTCAAACACCAGAATTCGGATGGAGTCCGGATTAGAGTTCACATCGGAATCCGGATGGAGTCCGGATTAGAGTTAATACCAGAGTCCGGATAGTTTATACTGGAGTCCGGATGTCGGATCCAGAGTAAGAGTCCGGGTAGTTCCGGGAGGTGGTGCGGAATCCGGAAGGTTCCGAATACCGAATTCCGGGAGAGTCCGGATGGGGATTTCCGGGAGAGTCCGGATTAGGATTTCGAAAGTTGTTCGGACTGGGATTTTGGATATGTCACTAACCGGAGTGTATTGTATACCTTAGGTGTGAGTACAGTCGGTTGGAAGCACGTGTTTAGGAAGATCACTACAACCAGGTGAGTTCCCTTAACCCTTTTTAGGTGGAATGAAATGTTAATTGTTTTTAACTGATCATGGTATGTTTATGAGTACAATTGTTCACAAGCTTGATAAATCTTCTATGAAAATATGTTTTCTTGAAAAGGCTTAATTGATCCGATGAAGCTATTTATCGAGTATACACGCTTTGTGACTTATTGCTGGATGCGTGTGTATACTATGTGGAGTCGGGTTGCACAGTGGGATCAGTGTACCTCGGGATCTGATGATCCCTTGGGAGTTTATCAGAAACCGTTAGGGAGGAATTCGTTTCCTCCTTATGTGGGTAATGGGGAGTCTACTTGGGCCCTAATATGAGGCGAGAGGGGAGTCTGCTTGGGCCCCGATCGTGGTTTTGGTTGGTGCGATCCTTGAACACTGTTCAAGTACCCTTGTGTGATGCTATTTGGTGACATGTATGGTTTAGTAATGAAATGGCTTATATTTCGTAATTAAAGTTTGTTTTCGGAGGGAATTCACTAGACCGTTTGGTCTAACCCTCGCTTTCCAAAACAAAACCATTTTCTGGGAAGCGAGCTAGTGGTGCTTCAAGCAAAGGTAAGGAGACGACTTGAGCTAGGAGTTGGAAGCCTTAGCACGAAGCCCTATAGTTTTGATGGATCGCGTAGATAGAAAGTCTCGGCTGTGGATAGAATGTCTTCCGCTGCCAAATTTTGAATAGTTCAGACTTTATTGTTCTATTAATGACAATTTATCTTATGTAATTGGGACCCGATTTTTGGGAATTTTATCCATTGCTTGCATGTTATTGTTTTGGGTTGTTACAAACGTGATGATATGACTTACTGAGTGTTAGTCAAATTCATGAAATCGGGTATGTTCCCAACATCGCAAGATGAGTATATGTACGGTAAGAATGGTGGCAAACCAGGTTTTTTTATACGCTTTGTTTACATTGGTTTCCAAAGCTTATAAAGTTTTAATTTGAAATTAATAGTTCTCACTAGGCGTAACCCTAATCGTTTCAAATTAAGTTTTCTTAACAGATACAAGCTCGGGGAAGTAATAGCGGGATGAGGGATGAGTGTTATCTGATACTCTACTTTTGGTTATGAATGGAGAAATTAGCATATACGAGGATGTTTTGGTGAATGGTCTAAACAACTAGTATAATCTGATCTTAACGTTTAGGATTAGATTAGCAGGTTGTTTTGATAAGTTTATTTTTTGTATGTGAACCCTCGTTACTAATTCTCCATTTATGTATAAAAGTTGGATGAAATTATGGTTAACTTTGTGGAATTTTAAGGTTTAAATTTGTCCTGATTTTTGGACGTTTTAGTATGGTATCAGAGTTGTAGTTTAAGTGAACTAGGTATGAATGTGAGATACCTAGACTTAAGCTGAGATGAATTAAGTTATGATTTGTGAGATTTGGGTAGAAGTACTAAGACGGGATAGTCTTAGAGTCAACGGAAATACGTGAATTAAGCACTGTAACGATGGTAATGAGGATTCTTATGAACAATATGTTCACAATTTCAATTAGCTAATGTTATTATGAATATATTATTACGCAAGCATACTTGTTTTGAATTGTTACAGTGACTAATGAACGTTAAAGTACGTTTCTTGTGTTGGGGTACGTATAACCATTTCTTATGGTTATCTTTTGTGATAAATTCCAGAACGATGGTGAATACACCAAGTGGATCCCCTAATTCTTTGGAAGAGAGGACAGTAAATGATTGGGTGGTGGAGAAACAACCTGAAATGGGTGAAACTTACGAAAGTCCACCGAGGCCACCTATAATAGGAGGAGGAGAAAGTCAAACACGAAGGACGACTCTTGTACCTCTAATCCGGTGACGACGGAATCTACAATGGAATCTCGCATGATGGAAAATATGATGCGAGCAATGAATACGACACTGGCACAACAATCAGAAATGTTTATGAAAGTGTTAAACGATAGAAGTGCCGAGTCACGAAGACCGGAGGCGGGTACTGGTGTTGTAACTCCACCTGTTATTCCTGTGGTAAATGTTAACAGGAGAGTGGAGAGAGTTTGCTCTTATAAAACGTTTCTGAGCTGCAAGCCACCGGAGTTTGCTGAAGCAGATAATCCGATAGCATGATAGCATGCATGAACTGGATTAGAGAGATGGAACAAGCTTTTCGAGCTTGCGATTGTGACGAAGAGTCAAAGGTCAGGTTTGGATCACAAATGTTACGTGGGAATGCCTTGACCTGGTGGAACATTGTGACGTCGACAGTAACAGCTCCGGTTTTGGCCGCCATGACGTGGGAGTCGTTTAAGAAAAAGATTCTAGAAGAATATTGCAATAAGAATGAAATGGACAGAATTGAAGAGGAGTTTCGGACTCTTAAGAAGGGAAACTTGCCAGTAAGGGAATATACACGTATATTCTTGGAAAAACTGAATCTAGTGGGGCATGTGGCTCCAACTGAGAAGGAGAAGATTAAAGTCTATCTAAATGGCCTACCGGCCGACATGATGTCTCGGGTACGAAACTCTAAGGCCTTGAGGTTGAGGGAAACGATAGAAGAAGCTAAAATAATAGAAGAGGTATATGCTCGAGATAAGGAAGAAAAGACGCAAGGGGAGAGAAACAAAAATGGGAAGGTCGATCGGAATCTCCTCAGAAATCTAAATCGTTCGGCAAGAATGTTCGTTTCGAGTCTCGTCGGGAACCGAACTGGTGCCAGAAGTGCCGAAGTAAGCATTTTGGCCCGTGCCGAGTGGTAGGGAGTGAATGTTTCAAATGTGGAAATCCTGATCATCAAGCTGCAAACGGTCCCGTTCAAGGGCTGACCTGTTTTGAGTGTAAACAACCCGATCACTATAGAAGAGACTGCCCAAAGCTAAGGAAGGGCAGAGATCAGGGAAGGAAACCAAATGCTCCTAAGCCAATGGTTCGGGCATTTCATATGACGGCTGATGAGGCAAAGGAATCCAAAGATGTTGTTTCTGGTACTTTTCTCGTTAATTCTATTCCTGCACGAATATTATTTGATTGTGGCGCCAATCTGTCTTTTGTATCAAAGTCATTTTATCAAAAGTTAGCTATGTCTGTCACTGCCTTGGAAGATGCCTTAGTAGTCGAGATAGCTAACGGGGGTCAAGTCTTAGTTCGTGAAAGACTTGAGGGTTGTTTGATTTTGATAGAGGAAAGGAAATTTCCGATTGACTTGTTGTTAATGAAAATTGGGGGGTTTGACCTAGTCGTGGGTATGGATTGGTTGATAATCAATCAGGAAGAAATTATATGTGCCAAAAAATTAATTCGGATTCCTATGCCTGACAATGATGATGTATTCATCTTTGGAGAAAAGAGAAAGGGGAAGTTCCAATAATTTATGTTGCTAAGGCACGTAAATGTCTGGTAAAAGGATGTTCATCCTATTTAGCATATGTTCTGGACGTTAAGGCAGAAAAGAAGCGAGTGGAAGACATAAGGGTAGTACGTGAATTCCCAGATGTATTCCTTGATGATCTTCCAGGTTTACCGCCAGAACGACAAGTAGAGTTTCGAATTGATCTTGTCCCTGGAGCGGCACCGATAGCGCGTGCACCGTACCTTTTAGCGCCAACTGAAATGAAAGAGATGATGTCTCAGTTACAAGAACTGCTACAAGGGATTTGTTAGGCCAATTTCTTCACCTTGGGTAGCTCCGGTATTATTTGTCAAGAAAAAGGATGACACTATGAGAATGTGCATCGACTATAGGGAGTTGAATAAGGTGACTATTAAGAATAAGTATCCGCTTCCAAGGATTGATGATTTGTTTGATCAACTCCAAGATGCGGGATGCTTTCAAAGATTGATCTGAGGTCGGGCATATCAAGTACGAATACGGGATGAAGATGTTCCTAAGACGGTGCTCAGAACGAGGTATGGGCATTATGAATTTCTTGTGATGCCATTTGGGTTGACAAACACTCCTGCTGTGTTCATGGATATGATGAACAGAGTGTGTCGACCCTTCTTAGACAAGTCTGTCATTTTATTCATTGATGACATACTTGTTTATTCAAAGAATGAAGCCGAACATGAATGTCACCTTCGTGAAGTCTTAGATGTTCTGAGAAAGGAGAAATTGTATGCAAAATTTTCCAAGTGTGAATTTTGGTTAAAAGAAGTACAATTTCTTGGTCATGTGATTACTTCTGAAGGGGTCAAAGTAGATCCGACAAAGATAGAAGCAATGACGAACTGGGAAACACCAAAGAGCGCATCAGAAATAAGGAGTTTCTTGGGTTTTGGAGGTTATTACCGGAGGTTTATAAAGGATTTCTCAAAGATTGCCTCTGCCTTGACTATCCTAACTCGGAAGAATGTGAAGTTTGTATGGACTGAAAAGCAAGAATCAACTTTCAGGACATTACAAAAGAAGCTGTGTGAAGCCCCTATTCTTGCACTACCGGAAGGAACAAAAGATTTAGTCATATATAGTGATGCGTCAAAGATGGGTTTGGAGTGTGTGTTGATGCAGCGGGGCAAAGTGATTGCTTACGCATCAAGACAACTCAAGGAAAATGAAAAGAATTACCCTACCCATGATTTGGAACTAGCAGTCGTAGTGTTTGCATTGAAGTTGTGGCGACATTATCTGTATGGAACGAAGTGCACTCTTTTCACTGATCATAAGAGTTTGAAGCATGTCTTTGATCGGAAAGAGTTGAACATGAGGCAACGGCGTAGGTTAGAACTACTTAAAGATGATTGTGAATTGCATTACCATCCTGGTAAAGCAAATGTTGTGGCTGATGCTTTAAGTAGAAAGGAGTATAGCGGGTGCTTGAAACCAACTAACGCAAGAATTGATGTGACGTCCAGTCTGATTGAAAGAATAAAAGCGGCACAAACAGAAGCATTATTAGAGGAAAATTTGAAAGAGGAGTCATGGTTAAACAACGTCTTCAACTGACTGAAGATGGTCGTGGGGTCAAATTGTTCCAAGGACGCGTTTGGATGCCAAAGGTGGGAGGAAATTGAGAGTTAATTCTCGAAGACACTCACAAGTCTAAGTATTCTATACATCGTGGAAATACTAAGATGTATAAGGATCTGAAGCTACACTATTGGTGGCCAGCTATGAAGTTAGATGTGGCACAATGTGTAGAAAAGTGTGTGACGTGCTTGTTAGTGAAGGCTGAACATCAAAGACCTTACGGAAGTCTACAATCTTTAGAAATTCCGGAATGGAAGTGGGATAAGATTACCATGGATTTTGTGACAAAGTTACCCAGAACGTTGAAAGGTAACGATACTATTTGGGTAATCGTGGATCAGGTAACCCAAAGTGCTCACTTCTTAGCAATGAAAGAAGCTTCACCAATTGATTAGTTAGCCAAGCTTTATATTGATGAAGTGGTGTCAAGACATGGTATACCTGTGTCTATAGTTTCAGACCGTGACAGCCGATTTACTTCAAGGTTTTGGCAGTCACTACAAGAAGAATTGGGCACGAGGGTAAATTTGAGCACTGCATATGTTAGCTCCAATATTCATAATATTAGAAGTATTGAAAAATAGGCTAAGTATAGAAGACTTCGACAGAAGCTCTGCCGAATGATCACAGAAGTTCTACGGAGTATCACCAAAGCTCTGCCGAAGTAAACAAAAAGATCAATCAGGAAACGCCAAGACCAAAGAACGAACTACAGAAGTACTGCTCACAGAGGACCGAGCCGCAGAACCTCTGTCACCCTTGACAGAGCCTCTGCGGTTTATACTAAAGACTTAGAAGATTTACAAATATCTTTCTACTGTTCCAGGATCCGTTCATCCACTTGTTCCAAGCGTGCCCTGACATCAACTACACGTGTCAAACTCTGATTGGGCTTTGTCAGAATTGGAACATGCGCATTCAATGAACATCGTACCTGCTACTGTTCACCCAATCCTGTCTACTGTAGATCAGTCCTTATTGTCTAAAGTATGTCCCCTTAAGGAGTTGTATAAATAGAAGGTTCTTGTGAACTCTTCTATTAAGCTTAACATCACGAAAATACTCATATATTATTTAAGCTTAAGCAGAACACACACACCATTAAACTGCAGATCTCTTGTCAATCCTTTGAAGTTCTTGGTGTTCTTAATATATATCAAATACAGTAATCTTTGAGATATTCATCTGTTCTTCATACACTGATTATTTGATATTGTGTGTTGTTTCTATATAAACATATCTGTTAGTTCTTCAAATACGCTTCTGCAACACATCTTATTTGAACTAATAGATTAGATAATCTTTGTTAATCAAATTTGGAACCAACAATTGGTATCAGAGCGAAGCTTGGTTTTTAATCAAGCGATCCTCGTTTAACAAGATTATTGGTAGAAACGTGGTCTGATTTTAACCTGTTATTCATTCCTTCAAACAGATTCTGTTTTTCAGCAATTTTCGATTTATTCGATATTTGGTAAAACTAGAAATTGTTTCTTTCGTTAAAACTCCATTAAAGTGCACTATTGTCGGTGATTGAATCATTATTCATTTGTCTCTAGATGTCTCAAGTAACAATGTCTAGAATAAAATTCTGTGGTGATGTTGATTCTCATTATTATTCGAAACTAAGTACAAATTTTCGCAAGATAATTCCTACTCTTGAGAAAGAACTAGATGAAAGAAACAAGAGCATTCTTAGTAATTCAGATAAAATTGCTAAGCTTGAAGAATCAGGTAAACTTCTAAACTGTGAAAATCTTAAACTGAAAAGGAAATTATCTGAGTCAGAAAAGCTTTGTGAAAAGGAGAAAGAGAAGTTTGAGGAAGTTAAGACAATTTTTGAAGAAGAGAAGAAAAGACTTGAACTCAAATGTTTAAAATTTTCTAGTCTGATTTCTGATTTTAAGAAACTTGTGATCTGTGAGAGAGAGAAATTTGAAAAAGAAAGAACCATTTTTGAAACAAAATCTATGGAGTTTTCTTGCAAAATTTCAAAGTTACAGAAAACTCTTGAAAAGGAGGAGAAAGAGCATGTTTTTAAAAGAAAGGAGTCTGAAAATGTGAAGATTGAAGGATTTCAAACAAAGTGTTTAAGAGATGTTTTTGAGCGAGAAAGAAAGGTTTTTAAAACTGAAATGTCCAATTTGACAAAAAGACTATCTTTTTTGTCAGCCAAGATTACGTTGGAGAAAGTGTATAAATCAGATCTTCTAAAGAAGTTTGATTTAAATCTTAAAGAAAATAATAATTTAGCTAAAAAGCTCAAGGAATTTGACTTTGCAGACTCAAATTATTCACTTAAAACAACTTTAAGATCAAGTTCAATAAAAAGAAAAAGTTTTTCAAAAGGGTTCATTAAGCCAAATATATTTTCAAAAATTCTGACCTCCACTTCTAAATTTTTCCATGATCAAAGGCTAGACAACATAGTTAATCAAGCTTTTAGAAGGGTGAAAATGGTTTGGATAGTGAAAGGCTCTACACTTGTTCAAAATACTCAAAAGCTATTCATTTCTGGTGTGTATAACAAGTTCAACAAAGCATGTCATGAAAATTCTAACAAAAAAGGACCCATGTGGATATGGGTACCTAAAACTCTCTGATTGTCTTGCAGAAGCAGTATGTGCTAATCTGGTATCTAGACTCCGAATGCTCGAGGCACATAACTGGCAACAGAGGTCTTCTGTCCACGTACAAAGAAAAACTCGATGGTGGACCTATGACCTTTGGAGACAAGAAGGGGTACATTAAAGACGATGGAGTCATAAACAAAGATCTTGAAATGAGTGACATGAATTAACATCTGACGATACTCACAGAACCTCTGACACACTTGACTTATGTTCTATACTTCACATTTTAAAAACCAAGTATAAGTCAAGGGGGAGCAGAAGGAGAACTACTTGATCTACAGAGGTTGATTAGATCAAGGGGGAGCAATAGGAGACCTTGCTTAATCTACAGAGATTTATAGGTCAAGGGGGAGCCAAGGAAGAGATGACATCAACAAAAGAAAAGAACTTTGTCGGACAAAGAAGAACAAAAAGGTTGGTATCTCGTACAAATTCTTTTTGAAAATAATTTTCTAGGACACAAATTTCTAAATATGTTCTAGAAACATTATTAAAAACATTCCAAATAAAATTTGATCAAAAAGAATATTGAGCTTTCCATTATTAGAAATTTAAGGTCATAGAGCCTCTGCTGAGTCCAACAGAGGTTCTGCAGGCAAAAGCTCTATGATCATAAATCGATAATCTTGGAAACTCTGTCGATCACCTTGGGTGTCATTTTCAAAGAGAATCATCGCGTACAAATGCACTGCAACAGAAGTCATTGGTTACAGAGTTCTTCCCACAATAAAGAACTTCTGTAGACCATCACATATCAAACTTTTGCTGCACAAAACCTTTTTTTTCAAAACAGTTTTCTAGGACACCAACTTCCAAATATGACTTAAAAACAACTCTTAAAACGTTTAAAAACTTGGATGATCAAAAAGTTTAATAGATTTTTAGTTATGATAAATTTCCTCTCATAGAGCTTCTGCTAGCTCTGACAGAGCTCCAAAACCTCTATGAAAGCAATTTCTTCGCTAAAATCTATCGATCCTCTCCAATGCCTTTTCAAATATTTTTTTAAAGTACAACCAACAGAGGAAAGAAAAACAAGGTTTTCAAATCACAGAACTTCTGTAAAACACAGAGCCTCTGTCAGTTTTTACTTTGGGCATTTCTGCAACAGTAACGGCTATTTTACTGCGAGTGAAAAATATGTGGAGGAAAAGAAACACACGCGCCAAGCATTAATAGGCCTCGCACGACGACAAGTCATGCTCTGACACCGCTGACGTGTCACATTTTCATTGGACGTACACGACACACGTTCTCCTGAAAAGTTGAACCAGCCGTAACCACTCAAGTGCGGACCCCAAATATTATTCACCTCCAAATATTAACCCTTTCAGATTCTAACCGTTACTCCTCAGTATAAAACCCAAAGTACCTCTCCTCACAAAAACTTTACGAACTTACTTTTTTCTCCGACGAACCTGCAACTATTCTCAAAACTTCATCTGTTCCTAATTGCAAAAATGGCTTCCAGTTCACATGCTGCACAAACCTCTCTAGCGAAAACCCCTGAACACTCTCCAGTGGTATCTGAGCACTCCCAACATCCTAACATCGTCAGCAACCAAGAACAGGACAACTCCGACGACGAAGCAAACTTTATCCCAACAACCCATCTCCAAGATTTTATTGCTCATGAACATTTCGAGCAAACTCTTCCTTTAAAATCCAATAACTATTATTTAGTACCATCGGAAACTGCTTTTGGAGAAGCACATGCCATTCTTCTCCACATTCTTCAAAACCATTTTCTCTACCCTCTTCTATCCAAAACCCCCACCAAAATCCCAGTTAGGTATTTGAATCAGTTCTGGCAGAGTTGCAGATACGATTCAAATGACAGACAGATCAAAGGCTACATATCTACACCTGATAAATCCGAGCATATTGAACTCAAGTTCAACAGAACAATGTTCTCACTTGAGTTCAATCTTCCAACAAGAGGTCTTCTTGGTATAAAGCAGTTTGCAGAGGAACCAACAGATGAGGAGATCTACAGATTTTTGGAAATGTTAGGGTACAACACAACCCTAAGAAAAAGAAACGATTTCCGCAGAGGCAGACTACCACCTCTGTGGAATACCCTCTTCTCAATCTTAAACAGATGCCTCACTGGAAAGATAGGGAGCCCTGACCAGAGTTCACATCAAATTCTATCCATCATGTATGGGGTATATTATGATTTTCCTCTTGATTATGCCACCATAATGATGCAAGAAATGGTTAACACCATTGATAGAAAGATTGCCACGATTAAGACAAAAGAGAGTACACCGAATTATCTACCACCTCTGCAATACCAACTACTTCTCGGAGTTTTACTCGAACCTCTGCTACTTATGCAACAATGGCCAATAGAGGGACCAACCACCAAACTCTTTTCCATGACAGAGAACACTCCAACAGAACATCTAGATGGTTACCCTCACTGCAGACCTCTGTCAAATTACCTTCTGGGATATGTCAAAAATAAAGAGATGAAGTTAGAATATATACGCGTCCACAGGACTCCAGAACCAAGTCTTGTGACACCCCCGCGTCAGGGAGCCCCATTAGATTTAGATGTAGTGGAAAGGATGACAGAAGAAGAGTGGGAAGTAGCGTTTAAGAAACATAAGCAAATACAAGAGAGGTTCCACAAATAGAGAGAATCCATTATCCCATCAACTAAGAGAAAAACCTCTGGAACCACACCCCAAAAGAAGAGCAAGAAAAGGAAACCCACATAGGAAACTTCAACCTCTGCAGCTCAACCATCTCCTCCTCATGCCACAGAAGTTGGATCCTCTGCACCACCCTCCCCAACAAAACAAAAGAAACAAAAAACCAAATCCACAGAGGAGGGAGCCCCTAAGCCAAAAAAGGAGGAAGTCAAAAAGGAAGAAACCCACATCACCTCTGCAGTCCATTACAGAGGGAGTCGAACAGGAAGAGGAAGACCAAACTATACCTCTGCAACCTCCCTCCCCAATAAACTATGCAGATCAACAGGGAGACTTTAATGCCTTCCTCATCC
Organism: Saussurea involucrata; assembly: GCA_033807775.1. NCBI lineage: Eukaryota > Viridiplantae > Streptophyta > Magnoliopsida > Asterales > Asteraceae > Saussurea > Saussurea involucrata. The sequence goes on along the minus strand of JAWVWS010000503.1, from coordinate 7,959 downwards.
AAACCGAAATAGCTCACACCTTAGATCCTTCAGGATGGACCGCAGAACCGTTGTCTCATGAATCGACAGAGACACCCAACTATACGATAGCTTCAAACTTGGATGAACATGATCAAACTCCTCAGAACATTCAATGTCAGACTCCAGAGGTTCTGCACAATCCTTTCCTCCATCCAGAGCTTAACACTCAGGAACCAACCCCTACACGCACAGAAGAAGATGTTAGGGTAGAAACGACAGAGGTTAAGGTAGAAACCACAGAGGGTCCTACAGAAAAAGATGCCGCAGAAGAAGAAGGCACAAATCTCCAACCCCCTCCCAGTGCAACCCACATATCTACCACCGCCAGTCTAGCGGCAGAAGGCGTTATTGAAAAAGAGCCGCACAGCTCGACCCCAACCCAAACCGACCAGCCAGAGGTTACTCTTTCAACCTCTGTGCCACCTATACCTAGGGAAACCATTCCAGGGGAGTCCTCTCTAAAGGATTTACCCGTAGTTCATGGTCATTCGCCCGAGACCACAATCGCACTCCTAACAGAGGCATATGTTGCCTCTGCCACGAACACAACAATAGGGCCCAACCTCCTTTCAGAGAGGAGTAGAGAGCACAAAGACGGAGAGACTCTAGACAAGTCTCCGAGTCAACAGAAGGACATTCCAATACCCACCTCTGGAGTGGATTTGGACACTGACCTTCACAGAACTTCTGTAGAGGTTGAAATACAAGTTTCTCCTCAAGGATCATAAGGAAATCCTTCCACCCTCAACGTAAAAACAGGGGTGAACGAAAGTGTCCCAGGAACAGGGACTCACTCTGGGGATAGATGTGTTCCTCCAGAGGTTACCACTGACTCTCATGTGACAAAGGATGAGTTCCAAACCTTTGTAGCCTCTGTGAATCAAAAACTACAGGAGTTGCAAAGCTCCTTTTCTATTTTTACAGAGACTACTTCAGGAGCCATTACAAGTCTAAATACCAAAATGGACGCCTTGTGCACAGAGGTACAACAAGCTCTTTCCCAGATGAAGTTTGCTGCCGAATCTTCTGTCACAACCTCTGCCAGAATACATGCTGCCGAATTCGAAAGAAGTGCAACCTATGCATTCAAAAACTCCATCAAGATTTATCTTGAAAAGATGAGGCAACAAGCTACAAAGAATCCCGAAAATACTTGCAGGGCAGAAAGTTCTAAAGAAAGGAGGCATGATGACCCTAATGATGATGATGCATCAGGTCATCCTGAGGGGGAGAACCAAACTGAGAAAAAAACAGAGGCTACATCTGCAAAAACTACGACAACCGCAGAGCCTGAAACTCAAGATCCCCCAACCCAAAGTCAAGGAAACCAACATAGGCCCACAGAGGAAACACCAGCCTCTATGGAAACCACCTCTGTCTTTAGAAAAGATGCCCCTACTAAAGTAAAGATCCAGATCTTATCATCTTCCTCCTCAGAAGAACTTTCCATTCCTCCACCAAAACCAATATCCCAACCCAAAATATACCCAAGAAGAAAATGCATTGCCCACAAACCAAAGGGACCAAAACTCTCTGCTACTTATGTTCTAAAAAGAATGGAATTTGTATCTGCTTTCAGAACAACAAGACGTTTTGATATCCCTCCACAAACCACAACCGAGCTCGCAGAAGAACCGTCTATAGAACCCAAATCCCCAATCAAACCAACAGAACCATCACCATTAAGGTCCTCAGAAACTGAAGTGTCAAAAACTACAGAGGCAATCCCCATCATACCCACAGAAACCTTTACACGCAAACCAACGGAGGACCAAACCCCCAAACCAACAGAAGCAATCCCAGAAAATCCAAAACAGGCAACAGATTCTGAGCCTCCCCAAGCCAAAGATAAAGGAAAAGGTATCATGACAGAAGAACCAAAGAAGAAAAAGCCAATGCCTCAGACAACAGAGAAGTTGATGAAGAGCTCACTCGATGCCTTTATCACTCCTAAACCCGAAGAAGACTGGGCATTCAATTTAGATCCTCTGTCAAAAATTCTGATCCTTGATCCAAAAGCAAAGGTAACAGAGGGTAGAGTTGCAGAGATAAAACGAGAAATGGATGCTCTGCGAAGACCAATACCTCCACCAAGTACACGACATGCAGAAATGGAAGAGGTGGTGTATAGGTATCTTTACAGACAGCATAATCAGAAAAAATCCTCTGCCTCACATCGAAGATCCTCAACTCAGAGCTGACCTTGATAACACCTTCACGAGAACAAAGCCAAAAGCAAGAGCAAAAGTCTTCTCAAAGTCCAAAATTGAAAAGGTAATTTACTGCAAATTCTCTCAAACAAGAACCTTTCCAAAAATAAGGTACAACATCTACAAAGTCAAAAGGGAGAACAAGTCCGAAAATTAATTTTTAGATGCCGATATAAGGAACTTGAACCCCTACGATCTGCCAGATCTTCTACTTTGGACGAAAGAAAACATCGACACCGATGCTAACAGAAGGGCCTATCAAGTATTCAGGAAAGCGATGAGGGAAAAGCTTCTGCTATATAGCATGATAGACTTTCAACTGGGAAGAGATCTTGAAGTCAAAAACCTAAGCCTAAGACCTCCAGAGGATTACTGGCCACCTTCTGTCGTGCCCAACTCAATCATAAAAACACCAAGGTACGGGTTAGTGTATAAGGATCCTGCTGGTCAATTAAGACTTTTTATGGAAATGGACTGTCAGAAGTATGCAACCAGTACTCTGAACAAGTTCAGATCAATCCTAGAAGAGAACAGAGATACTGAGCTTATGGATCGAGAATCAGCAGACAGAATGATCGGAGAAATCAATGCTACAATTGGCTTAAGAGAACTATGCATCAAATTCTATCACGAGCTCAGAGAAGTGGGATTCGACAACAGAAGTTTCAACGACTTCACAAATGCAAATGTCTGAGTCTCATCTACATACCTCTGTAAACTTTAAAATGCCTCTGGCATAATTTCAAAATGAAAAGAAATGAAATGAATCTTTGAGGTATTGTTTAACCTCTGTCTATTTACTTAGCCTAATTAAGCATAATTCAAAATTTTCATTTTTCAATACTTAGGGGGAGATTGTTAGCTCCAATATTCATAATATTAGAAATATTGAAAAATAGGCTAAGTATAGAAGACTTCGACAGAAGCTCTGCCGAATGATCACAGAAGTTCTACGGAGTATCACCAAAGCTCTGCCGAAGTAAACAAAAAGATCAATCAGGAAACGCCAAGACCAAAGAACGAACTACAGAAGTACTGCTCATAGAGGACCGAGCCGCATAACCTCTGTCACCCTTGACAGAGCCTCTGCGGTTTATACTAAAGACTTAGAAGAGTTACAAATATCTTTCTACTGTTCCAGGATCTGTTCATCCACTTGTTCCAAGCGTGCCCTGACATCAACTACACGTGTCAAACTCTGATTGGGCTTTGTCAGAATTGGAACATGCGCATTCAATGAACATCGTACCTGCTACTGTTCACCCAATCCTGTCTACTGTAGATCAGTCCTTATTGTCTAAAGTATGTCCCCTTAAGGAGTTGTATAAATAGAAGGTTCTTGTGAACTCTTCTATTAAGCTTAACATCACGAAAATACTCATATATTATTTAAGCTTAAGCATAACACACACCATTAAACTGCAGATCTCTTGTCAATCCTTTGAAGTTCTTGGTGTTCTTAATATATATCAAATACAGTAATCTTTGAGATATTCATCTGTTCTTCATACACTGATTATTTGATATTGTGTGTTGTTTCTATATAAACATATCTGTTAGTTCTTCAAATACGTTTCCGCAACACATCTTATTTGAACTAATAGATTAGATAATCTTTGTTAATCAAATTTGGAACCAACAGCATACCATCCACAAACGGACAGGCACAGTGAAAGAACCATTCAGACTTTGAAAGATATGCTCAGGTCTTGTGTGATAGACTTTGGAGGTAACTGGGATACGCATTTACCTTTAGTGGAGTTTGCGTATAACAATAGTTATCATTCCAGTATTGGAAGAGTACCTTTCGAAGCCTTTTATGGAGGGAAATGTAGAACTCCAGTATGTTGGTTAGACGCTGGAGAAAAACAATTTATTGGTCCTGAAATTGTACAACAAACGGCCGATAAAGTGAAAGAGATTTGGAAGCACATGAAGGCGGCTCAAGACCGACAAAAGAGTTACGCCGATCTGAAAAGAAGGTCGAAAGAATTCCAAGTTGGGGAGCGTGTGATGCTTAAAGTATCCCCGTGGAAAGGTGTGATAAGGTTTGGAAAACGTGGAAAGTTGATTCCTCGTTTTCTTGGACCTTTCACGATAATCAAGCGAGTAGGACTTCAAGCGTATCAGTTAGATCTTCCACCTGAATTGGAGGGTATCCATAATACCTTTCATGTTTGTTATCTTCGAAAATGTTTGGCCGAAAAAGAAAATGTTATACCGCATTTTGAAGTGAGAGTGGATGAGAGGAGTCGTTGCATGGAAGAACCGGAAGCAATTTTAGAGAGAACGACTAAGAGGTTGCAACATAAGGAAGTGGTCATGGTGAAAGTACAATGGAAACATCATAGAGGTGCTAACGTGACGTGGAAAGCTGAAGAGGATATGAAGAATAGATATCCTCATCTATTAACCTAACTTGATTTCGAGGACGAAATCATTTCCAAGTTGGGGAGATTTGTAACACCTCAAAAATTTCATTGTCTTTGTAATTTGAATTTGGATAAGTTAAGAGTTTGGAGTTAGGGGTTCAAGTTTGTAATTGGTCATAGTTGGAATTAAATTTTGATTTTGATTAAGTTGAGGGTCAAAATTGAAACTTATGACTCTGATATTTAAAGAAAGAGTCTGCTAATTGAGAATTATCTCAATTCCTTTTGTAGTTGGAGTCGGTTTAGAAGCAGAGAAGGAAAAGGAAAGAATTTCTGGATTGCTTTCAGTAAGAATTTCCATCTCAATTCTTGTAGTTTTCTTTCTTTAAAGATTGAAATCGCAAAGTAACTCAGTATTTGGGTAGGTTTCTGAGTTGTGTTGGTGATAGAAGATTGATTTTGTTTCTGAGCTTGCTTTGGTCGACTTAGAAATTCTAAGGTGAGTGCATCTATCTATTTTAAGTTAAATAAACAAATTGTTAGATTGATAATTATGTGAATGATCAATAGAAGCTTTTGAATAGATCTGGAATGGAAACTGTAAGTTGAACTGGGTAAAAATTAAGTAGTCCGGAAGATGAATTCCAGGACAGTCCCGGATTCCGGATGGTTCTCCGGAATGTAGCGGATCCGGAATATACCGGATTCCGGATGAAGATCCGATGTTGTTACCGGATGATGACTCGATGGTGTACCAGATTCAGGATAGGTTCCGAATTGAGGTTCAGGAATTGGAGTCTTCCGGATTGGGATACCGGATACCGGAGGTGATCCCGGATGGTTCCGGACTTTGAGTCCTGAATACTTTTCCAGATGAGTTTTCCGGATAGTTCTGGATGTGGGTTCCGGATACGGGATTTTTCCGGATAAAGTTTCCGAATGTGTTATCTGGTTAAGTTTTTCTAAAAAAAATCTGGGGGCAATGCCCCCAGACCCCGCTAACCGGGTAACGGAACCCCCATGCTAAGTCGCCGAAGAGGGATAATTGAGAATAAGGGTATGATATTATTTGGGATTCTCAGCTTTGAGAATATGATATGAAATGTTTGTGCATTAGATTGAATATGCACATATGCTAAGTGTAATGGATCCACAAGCACTTGCATTAAGTGAAACGTGGAATAGGCATAAAGTAAATTGTAATTCCCGTTGACCTGAAATGAGGAATAGGCATAAAGTAAATTGTAATTCCCATTTCGTAAGGTGATGTGAAATAAGGAATAGGCATAAAGTAAATTGTAATTTCTATTTCATAGTGTGACGTGAAACGTGAAATAGGCATAAAGTAAATTGTAATTCCCGTTGACATGGAAATGAGGAATAGGCATAAAGTAAATTGTAATTCTCATTTCGTATTGTGATGAGAAATCTAGGAATAAGCGTGAGTTAATCACAATTCCTGTTTTCTATGGGAAGGTTAGAGATAGGCATAAAGTAAATTGTAATCTCTACTTCCACTCCAAGAAATAGGCATAAAGTAAATTGTAATTTCTTGGACATGAGCAATGACATCGAATCTGTGATGATTCGTAGTAGGCTCTCGAACGTGATGATATGACTTACTGAGTGTTAGTCATATTCATGAAATCGCGTATGTTCCCGACATCGCAAGATGAGTATGTGTACGGTAAGAATGGTGGCAAACCAGGTTTGTTTATACGCTTTGTTTACATTGGTTTCCAAAGCTTATAAAGTTTTAATTTGAAATTGGATGTTCTCACTAGGCGTAAGCCTAATCGTTTCAAATAAATTTTCTTACCAGGTACGAGCTCGGGGAAGTAATAGCGGGATGAGGGACGAGTGATTTCTAATACTCAACTTTTGTTGATGAATGGAGAAGTTAGCATATACGAGGATGTTTTGGTGAATGGTCTAAACAACTAGTATAATCTGATCTTAACGTTTAGGATTAGATTAGCAGGTTGTTTTGATAAGTTCAATTTGTGTATGTGAACCCTCATTACTAATTCTCTATTTATGTATAAAAGTTGGATGAAATTATGGTTAACTTTGTGGAATTTTAAGGTTTAAATTTGTCCTGATTTTTGGACGTTTCATTTGTCCACCTCATTTAACCAACATTAGGCCACCATTGACACATGTCTCCATTGGTTCTAGGAGGTGGTTACAAGTCAGTAGATGTTGTATTTTTAACAAAACAAGAAGGGAGAAACTGCGAAGGAGGAGGCGAAAGTAATGGTTGGTGACAGAAGGCTTGGCAAAGAGGGGAGGCGGAACGAACCAAAGGTGAAGGCCTTGATGGAGTTTAGGTGTTTGGAAAATGAAGAATGAAAAGAGTGTAGTCTTTAAGGGTATTTTTCGAACAAAATAACCAAATTAATAAGGTCAAGTAGGGGTGAGGAAAACCCGACTGATCCGATTTACCCGACCCGACCCGAAAAGTAAGCCCAATTACCCAAACTAAATACCGATTATCCAAAACCCGTTTCCCGGAATTATTTAAGGATATGGAGGATTGGGTTGGATCTCGGTCTCCCCCACCCGGCCCTTTCGAATATCCGATTTTTTTTATAAAAGTTAATATTTCTAATAATTATATAAATATAAAATATAAATACCAAATTCCTATTTCCTAAAACCTAATACACAATCGATTTCCTGAAAACCTGATTTTCCTCACTCCTCAACCTTCGAGTCGACGACGACGACGAAGCCAAACCCAGGCGAGTAGACGACGGTGCTCCACTGCTCCGTGCTCCACTGTCGCCGGCCGGCCACCGTCTGAAGCCAGTACGCCCCCACCATCGACTCCCTCGCCAGTCCGAAAGTTCCTACTCCCTCGTCAGTGACTCAGTTCCACCGATTGGTATCATTCCTTAGCCCTATTTCTAATTTCGTCGTTTCAACACTTCAATCAAGTGTAAGCAAGCAAATCATAAGTTATTTGAGCTATTGTAGATTTACATCGACTAATTTCTGATATTTCTGCTCCTGTAGTTTAGTTTAATCATATACATAAACCAATTACTTGATTCTGCCCTTTTACGTATTCCAATGTTCATTTTCTAGTTTGAGTTGGTTTTCTGTGTTCGTAAATTGATCAGATGAAATGATCATAACAATATAAACCCTTTGTATATTGATCGAAGTCTGGATTATAATGGTTTGAAATAATGATGGCATAGAATTCTGGAGTTGGGAATGGCATTGAAGCTCATTTAGTTTGTGACTTTGTTATTCTGTTGATTATAATTGTTTGTGAGTTTGTTTATAAATTTGTTTGTGACTTTGTCTTTGTGTATGAAATCAAACAGTGTGTTTTACAATTTTTTTGT
>JAWVWS010000502.1:0-25000 GCA_033807775.1 Saussurea involucrata | reverse complement strand
CAAAAAAACAATCAAATAATAAGCATAACAAATTTTGTTAATAGATGGTATGGCCATAAGAATAAAGTAATATAAAAAACACATTTTCGTGAATTAAAACCATATCAAAACTATTCTTACACCTTATAAAAAAAGATAGATAGATTATCACACAATGTTTTATTGAATTAATGATAGGTTTCTTCAATTGATGAGAGAAATAATCTCAAATGTGTTTTATCACAACATTAATAGTTTTTTATTATATATTGTCACCGAAATAAAGGGTAATAAAATTGGCTTTTTTATATATTGATTGTTATGTAATAAAAAAATGAAAATGAAAGGTTTAGAAATTAATGTGTTCAGATTAAAAATAAATCAAAATGACAAAACAAATATATAAATATGTGTGCACATACTCATTAATTTTTTTATCATGTATATTGAAATGTATTAAATTATCATAAGTATTTTATTTATGTATATATATTCATAATAATTAAAAGAAGAATATGAAAAGTTAGATCAGTTAATGAGGTATATTGATATATTATAGTTACAAAAATACATGAATTATCTAATCAATTAATGCGATATAAATATACATGTTTCAAAAACTAAAAAAATAGAAAACAATAATTCAAGCATTCACAAAATTTCAACATACATTTTTTTGCCTTTCTTTTATAATAATATACCGATATTGATGTATTGATTGTTGTGTAAATAAAAAAATAAATAGTAAATGTCATATTGAACTATATTAAATTGTCATAACTATTTCGTTTGTATGTATTGATTTATGGTAATCAGAAAAGGAATATAAAATGTTAGATTAATAATGAGGTGTATTAATATATATTAAATACGAAATACATGAATATTTGATCATTTAATGATATATATATATATATATATATATGTATGTATGTATGTATGTATGTATGTATATATATATATATAAATTTAAAAAACTAAAAACTCGATAAATAATAAAAAACGATAATTCAATCATTCTCAAAATGCCTACACACATTCTTTAACTTTTTTCATAGTAGCATATTGATATTAATTTGCTGATTGTTATGTAAATAGAAAATGAATATATAGTAAATAAAGCTAAAATATTTTAATTAAATTAATTTTCAAACTAATACAATAAAATTTATATAAATAGACTCGTATAAAATAAAAAAAAGAAACGTAAACAAAAAACTTTTTTAATTATATTATATTGATTGTTTTGTAAATAAAAAATAATGGTAAATACATATTAATGTTAAACTAATAAAATAAAAGAGAATAAAAAGATTATTCATATTGATTGTTATGTAAATAAAAATTGAAAACTTAGAGGTAAAAAAAATTGGTTGTTACAAACCAAATTTATGAAACTTTTCGACAAAAAAATTCAACCTTTAATCGTGAAAGATTTTTTCACTAAGGTTTAAGGATGCTTTTTTGGGAATGAAGTAATAGACACCATAAAAATTCTCACAACAATAACAATGTTAATGTCAATAGAAAAAATCTTAAAATAGTTAAAGAACGCAATTCAATCACATATATATGATTATTGTCAATGACGCTTAAACTTCGAAAAAAAATATCAAATCTTGTAATCACAAAATATCAAAATTTATTTGAGTATATATAATTCAATCGTAAACACAATTTGCTATGATAACAACAAATTCAACAATATGGAAAATAAGAAATACATATCACATTTTTTCCAGAATATAATTGTTACATACTTGTTTATAATCTTCCATATCTTCTTTAACTTTCATCTTCTTCATCCTCCACTAAAGGAAGAAATAATCTTCCATATCTTCTTTAACTTTCATCTTCTTCATCCTCCACTAAAGAAAGAAATATGTAATAACAAACTTACAATTTTCAAGAATATAATTTCTAGATACATTTTTATAGTCTTCCATATCTTTTTCAACTCTCATCTTCTTCATTCTCCACCAAAGTAAGTTTTAGAATTTCACTTTGTTTATTATTGCAACATAGAAAAACAAACTTAATTTATTACAAAATATATTTTATTATACATAACTAACCTCAAAATGCAAAAAAAACTAAGCGGTGTGAGAAGAGTAAACATCTTGTATGTCAAGAAGTATGGACAACAATGGTTGCAATTGTATGTCAAGAACCAACATGTTGTACCTTGAAAAATTAGTGAAGACCTTTGAACTTGTTATCATAGAGTAAGTAAATCAAAGTATGATGACATTTGAAAGGACATGTAGAGTTATAAATACATATTGGAAAATACATAGAATGATGGAAATGGGGAAACTATCATAGATTGAGAAAAAAGTAGTGATTATCATGTTTAGAGCTTCCATCCCATTCCTTGTATGGTGGTTTATATAGATATATAGATTGAGAGATAAAGATAAGTTAGGGAAAATGAAGAGAACAATGTTAAATGCAAACATGATGGATAATCAATGTTGATGGAAATGAGGAAGCAAATCAAAAGTTGGAAGTTAAGCTTAGGTATGTAAAATTACTAAGAAACCCAACTTAATAATGAATTACACATTTCCCATATAGGGGTGGAAATGTCTTTAACATATTTCAACATTTAAAAAAACAAAATTTGAGAAAAAAGAGAGAAAAGATTTTAGGCTTGAGAAGGCTCCATGTCATCACACTTGGTTTTTGTTTTTATATATATATTGATATAAGTGAGTATAAGTTACGTATTATCAGATGTGATAATAGACATTTGAATATAAGTGACATACTATAAATTAATATAAATATATATATATAATTATGTATGGTTAAGAAAAACATCTACATCTATTACATATGATTGACGTGATCATCGAACAAATTATCATTTGATAAAAACTTATAATCAAATTGTTACCGATTTATCTTTATGATGAAATTGGTTTATTAGGGATTATTAGAAATCGGTTTGGAAACCCAATTTATTAGAGATTATCACCACACTTACAGATAATGTTTCATCTTTAATTTAATTTAATTTAATAATCCTTTATTTAATCTATTTATTAAATATCTTTTCGTCTTCTCGCAAATTAGTTTGCTTCTTGCATGATCTTCCCTCATATACTATACACACACACACACACACACACACACACACATATATATATATATATATATTAAATGGAAGACTTTTACGTACGACATTTCGTTGGAAAATTCGTTGCTAAAGGGATGATTCGTCACAAACCATCACAAAAGCTGGTGGGTAAATTGTTGGTGGGAAACTTAAATCAGTAAGAAATTACCTAGGGCTCTGGTTTATTTATTTCCTTAAAAAACCATCGGATTCTTCTAGAACCATTCGTATTTTTGGGTGATTCGTTAGTAATCGATCACCAACAAAATTTTTCCTAGATGATTTTTATGAGTAAAAGTTATTTATTTTGTAATGTGTGTATGTGTCTATATATATGTGTGTGTATATATATATAATATATAAACAAAGGATCGTGAAAGAGTTAGGGGGCGTTTGGTTCACGGATTCTGATGGAATCTGGTGGAATTGGAATGTCGAATTCCATTGACCGAATTCCATTCCTTCGTTTGGTTCATTCTTTTCGACGGAAAGGAATGTCCAATTCCATCAGATTCCATAAATAAGTGAATTTGACATTCCTTAGCAATCTTGAAGGATTTTGATGAAATTGGAATTGATGGAATGTTGTATTTTCATAATTCCAAATATACCCTTTAACTTAAATATAACATAATTTAATTTAATACTTTAGGTTTTTATTTTATATTTTATATTTTGATTTTTTTATATTTATATTCATATTCATATTCATATTTAATTTTTATATTTTAATTATAATTTTATATAATATAATTTAATACATTTTTTATTTTCTCGAAATATATTTTATTTTTTCAAAATTTAATTTTGTTTGTTTGACAATATATTTTATCTGTGTTGTGTATATTATATTTTTTCCACATTAAAGTATTAAAAAATTATTTTATTAAAGTATTTTTAGTGAAAAAAATATATTTATTGATTATTTTATTAAAGAATTTTTTTTTTAAAAAATTAAAACTTATCAAAAAGGGTATTTTGGTCATTTATAATAAATTCATTCAAATTCCAAAGCTACATTCTGTGAACCAAACAGACAAATTTCAATTCCTTTAACAGATTTCATTCCAATTCTGTCAACCAAACAGGTGGTCAAACCTGACAACATTCCATTCCAATTCCTTCAAAGTCAAATTCCTTTGACAGATTCCACTCCATCCAAAAACATTCTGCGAACCAAACGTCACCTTAAAGTGAGGAGCGTAAGTAGGGATCTGGACCCTTGATCACTTTCAATCTCATCCCCACTCATTAATTGCATTTCTCACGGGAATTGATCTGTTGCATCTCAACAGTGTTGATTTTCAATTATGATTGATCCATGGGTGGAGACCCCTTATTACCCTTCTCACCATAACTTCTCTTCTCACCAAAAACCAAACCTATAAATATATATATATATATATATATATATATAGGCCTAAAATCGTATAAATACATCATATATGTTAGAAACTCTATGAACCAATATTGACTATGCATTTTTTTATTTCATAATTATCTTATCAACAGTTTTCTCAAAGAACTCACTTTTTTTTGCTTTCGAAACCGCAACAGTTTGTTTTGCCAATAAAACTACACGAGTTGATGTGTGTTGAATTGTTTTGATAATTGCTAATTGTTGTTTCATCAATGAAACAACACATTGGTTGATCTATTTTAATAATACAATGTTGTTTCACCAACCAAACTACACATGAGATTTATCTCTTTTGAGTATATATGATGTCTTTTCACCAACAAAACATTACATCAGTTGGATGATTTCATATGGGAAAGTGTTGAGTTTTCTGGAAACCATCGATAAGGTAATTAATATAATTAATTAGATAATTATGGAAGTTAAAAATGTGTGGTTAATATCGGTTTTTAGAATTTGTAGACGGTAATTGTCCTTGTAAGCGGTTTAAGATATTGGGAAATACGTCATGTAGTTGTACATGCATATACACTTTATCATGTAGGCTCCATCAACAAAATTTATGATCAAGATCCAATGAAATCATTGATTCTTAGAAGAAAACAAAACCAAATAGATTAGATATGACCAAAATACCCTTCCAATCAAACAAGTCGGTCAACGTAATTAGCCCCCTTGAATAAAATTGCTTGAAAACGACCTCTACAGATCTTTGAGCATGAAAAATAAATATGACAATTACTAAATAGTGCCCTTGTAATTGGTTTAAGCTTAAATTTTTTGGGAACACGTAATGTAATGTAGTTGTGCATATCCAATTTCATCAAGTAGCTAGGCTCGACAAATGTTATGATCAAGATTCGATGAAACCATTGATTCTTGAAGAAAAGAAACCCGAATGAAATGTGAAATAACCAAAATACCCTTCAAAATGAATAAGATGTACAACTTCATATATCATGTGGCTCGATCGACAAATTCAATTCTATAATCAATAAGATACAATGAAACCATTGATTCTTGATAAAATGTAAACCGAATGAGATGTGAAATGACGATAATACCCTTGAGAAGTAAATGATTAATTAAAATTTTACTTTTGTATGTTACAGGGATGATCAAATACTATTCAATGGGATATTGTACTATGTGGGATATTATTTGTTAGATGGAGCCAAAATGTTGCCTCTTTGGAGGTTAGATGGAGTTATTATTGTGACCTTGCTACATGTTGGAGCCGTGGAGTTTCTGTATTATTGGCTTCATAGAGCCCTCCACCACCATTACCTCTACAACCGTTATCATTCTCACCATCACTCTTCCATCGTCACCGAGCCCATCACATGTAAAACTCTCTCTCTCCTCAAGGGCATTTTTGTCATTACAATAAACTAAACCATATAATTAAAAACAGTCTGTAACCCTAAAAGATTAGTTTGTAAAAGTGATTTCCATTGGAGGGTTATCTAACCAAATATGATCATCTCTCCTTGCACTAGGGGTATTTTCGTCATTTTACATCTCTCCTTTCACTAGGGGTATTTTTGTCATTTCCGTTAGAATTAATTAATTAATTAATAATATTGTGGGTTGATTAATTATATTGGTGCAGCTGTGATTCATCCATTTGGTGAGCATTTGGCCTACTTCTTTCTGTTCGCAATACCATTGCTGACCATGACCTTAACCAAGACTGGCTCCATTGTTGCATTTTCTGGCTATGTGACCTACATTGATGTGATGAACAACATGGGCCATTGCAATTTTGAGCTAATCCCCAAAATAGCCTTCGATATCTTCCCTCCTCTCAAGTACCTCATGTACACTCCTACGTAAGTATATATACCATATACATATATCTATTCTTCCATATATATCTTACTAATGTTTTCATCTGTGCAATTAATAATTACAAAGGTATTATAATGTTATGTTATGATAATTTGATAAACGTATTCATATATATGTCGTCCAAGTGGAGAGCGACACGAGGGCACATAAGTTGAGTTTGTATTTATCGGGTATCGTTTAATGAGCCATACTTTGCGGAAGAACATTACGACGTCTTTACAACAAAAAATGGGCTTTTTAGGCCGTCTGGCCGTCTCTAGGTGACCTAATTAAGTTGAACAACTTAATTTATGTATATAATGATGTTATAATAAGTTGTTAGGATAAAGTTAGGCAACCTACAACAACTTTGAGTCCCATGTGGTGCCTTTTAACACGGTTTTAATCATTTTTTTACATGGTATTGGAAGCGTATAAAAACTCACATTTTTACACAGTTTCAAACAGTGCATGGCTTTTTCACACGATTGTAAAATTGTGTGAAAGACCAACTTAGACCGGGTAAAAAGAGTCATTTATTTAGTAGTGCAAGCTCTATCCACGACATAAGATAATTTATCAAGACACAAGAAACAAATCGTCTATTTATTTGTCTTTTTATAAGACACTTTTGAAAATATTATGACAGTTTTTTTATGTAACACTTTTCAAAAGTGTTTTATAAAATACCTAATTTCTTGCATTCGTCGATACAACTTGTTAGGTCGCATATTTCATTCTAACAATGTATTGTAACACCATCATCATATTTAAGACGCTTAGTTCTTGACCCTGAAGTTTAAAAGTCCTGTTAAATCTTATATTAGGACGCCCGATTGACCATCCTAATTAAAAAAGATCTATCTTGTTGTAGTATAAATTTCCTAAAATAGCCCTATATGTGGATAAATCTCATTTGTATTATCTAAGTCCATTCTTTTGTCTCTTTAGGTATCATTCTCTACACCATACTCAATTTAGAACCAACTATTCGTTGTTCATGCCGTTCTACGACTACATTTATGGCACACTCGACAAATCCACGGATACATTGTACGAGAGATCACTCAAACAAAAAGAGGAATCACCAAACGTGGTGCATTTAACCCATCTAACAACACCAGAATCCATCTATCATATGAGGCTCGGGTTTGCCTCCGTGGCATCTAAACCCTACGCTTCAAAATGGTACTTGCGGATGCTATGGCCCGTCACCATTTGGTCCATGATGGTTACGTGGATTTATGGAAAAACGTTCGTGGTCGAAAGAAACATCTTCAAAAACCTCAAAATACAAACATGGGCCATACCCAAATACAAAGTACAAGTACGTATAAATACGTTATATATTAATTTTAGGTTTTAGTGTTACTTTTTTTTGTATTATTTGTATCTTATGCAAATAAAATGTTAATTATATACTTCTTGTATATATTTTTATTTGTAGTATTTCATGGAATGGCAAAGAGAGACCATCAATGGCTTGATCGAGGAAGCGATACTAAAAGCTGACGGAAAAGGGGCCAAGGTTTTAACTCTTGGTTTGCTCAATCAGGTTCGATTTGGTCGATCTTACATATTTTTTGTATTTAAAAAAATACGGTATAAATTATTTTTTTGTTTATAATCTTCAAAATCAAGCCCATTTTGTAATTTTTGGGAAAATGCACGTATAGTAATGGGTGATTGTTACATTTTATAAATTAATCAACGTAATCGTTGGTGATTTTAATATCGAGTTTATACGATTTTTGCTGAAAATTTAAGTGGAAATATTAATTTGTAATGCAGGGTGAGGAGCTGAATAGAAGTGGAGAGTTGTTCATAAGAAGAAATCCAAAGTTAAAAGTGAAGCTGGTGGATGGGAGCAGTTTAGCAGTTGCTGTGGTTCTCAATAGCATTCCAGAAGGCACAACTCAGGTTGTTTTTAGGGGACACTTGAACAAGGTTGCTTGCTCTCTGGCCCTGGCTCTATGCCACAAGGGTATTCAGGTAATTTCACATTTACATTTTCAATTTCCATTTCTCTTTCTTTTTATATTCGATTTAAATAGGATAAGTTAATAAATTTTGAATTTCAAAACCCTTTGAATGATTTGTATCTTGAGCCTCCCTTAACCATTTTGTACCTAATTTCATTCTCAACAATTACCAAACAACCATGTTTCATTTTGCACTATATCATAATTAAGCGTCTCTTAATAATTCTAACCACTTAATCATCCTGCAACAAAAAACTTGTACAACGACTTATGTCATCTTACGTTTACTTGGACTTGTTGTAGGTTGCAACATCTCGAGAGGACGATTATCAAAAGCTTAAATCAAAGTTGGAATCGGCTGATGATCAAGCGAAGTTGATTCTTTCGAGAACTTACTCACAACAGGTATAGATCGTCTTTATTTATTTTAATCTATTTTTTATTAAATAAAATTATAATTATAATAATAAATAAAATATCATAATTTGATTTTGTGAAGGTGTGGTTGGTGGGAGATGGATTTAGCAAAGAAGAAGAGTTAAAGGCAACAAAGGGAACCATAATCATTCCTTACTCTCACTTCCCTCCAACCAAAGCGAACAAAGGTTGCTTTTACTATACTACCCCTGCCATGTTGACTCCCAAACATCTTGAGAACGTTGACTCTTGTGAGGTTAGTACTTAAATTACATCTATTTTCTTTTAAAATTAGTTATTATTTTTATTCGTCGACCTTACAACTACTATAGGTCGATCACGGCATTGTTTGGCAAAAAAAAGCTAGCTTATAAGTTAGTTTTTTTTGTACATGTTTGGATGACCATAAGCTAGCTTTTTAAAACGCTACTTGGAGTAGCGTTTCAGTAGCTTTTTGTGAATATTTAAATATTGCCCCTTATTATTATTTACTAACTATTATTATTAATAAATATTAATTTTTAAATTTAATTATTATTAATTAATAAAAATTAATTAATATTAACTGAAAATTATTAAATTAAATTTTAATTATATATTGATATTAATTTTTAATTATTTAGAGTTATTGTTAATCATATAAATTATTTTTATATATTTTATAATATTAATTAATATAATTTTAATTACCAACTACTATTATCTTTTTAAGTATTATTTGATTATTTTTTTCATATTATATGTAACGGTTATTTAAAATCATAAGTTAATATATATTTTTTCTAAAACCTGTTTTAACAAATTAAAATTTTATGGTATATATGTAATAATAAATTTTAAATTCTTTTAATTGACATTTTGTATCATTTAATTTTTCTTTACTACATTGGTTGTATTAATTAACATATTATATTTTATAAATTTGTTTTAATTATATAATTAAATATCGTAATCGATAATTTTTTTAAAGATGTCATTTTTGGTCATTTTACATGTTAATTTATAAGCTAGTTTTGTCAGACGTAACTTTTTCATCAGCTAGCTTATCAGCTAGTTTGCCAAACATAGCCCACACCTTTTATCTATCAATAGCTCGTGATACGCTTGAACATCTTTAAGTGATTCGTTGAGCCAATCATATAGATAAAAGTGTGCAATCTGGTCAAATAAAGAAACATGTCATTTATATGTAAATACGCATCTTAAATCCTTGTTATTGAAACGGGAAGAAAAACCCTAATAAAGTTGTAAAGACTGATTTTCGATTATGTCCAATGACATAGTGTCATACACTGAATTTGAATTGTTCCATGAAACTATTGTTATCACTGTTACCAATACATTTACATTATTAATTGAATCATAAAGCTGATGGCTGACCTTTGATATGATTATGTTTTGGGACTAACCCCTTGGCAAATTATGACGGTAAGTGTAAGACATCAGTCCTGATTAAATCTCAGTGACCACAATTGTTGTGTATGTCTGTATTAGAACCTTGGGCAGATGGGATATTCCACCACATCTCCAGGGCCTTGATATGATTATGTTCAACGCCATATATTGCATATGCACTGTCCCATGCATGAAAACAACAAAATTATCATCATATATGTTATTAATATCAAATATGTTGACAAAAACGGTTATTAGAAGTAAATATGCCAGTTGAAGGGTATTTTGGTAATTTAACATTTGAATATTGTTTTGTGGGACAGAATTGGTTGCCAAGGAGGGTGATGAGTGCATGGAGAGCAGCTGGGATATTACATGGGTTGGAAGGATGGAATGTGAATGAATGTGGGGATGAGATGTTCAACATTGACAAAATATGGAAAGCAAGTCTTCAACATGGATTTACTCCTCTCATCAAATCATTCAATTAAAACCACCAATAATTATATGTAGTTTTGTTTAAGTTTAGATTCAAGGTGATCCTATCCCTTGATTTAAACTTATTCTTATCTTCGTTAAAAGGATGATGTTGTCTATAATATGTAATCGATAAGTCTTTTGTGATTTGAATACGGTTTTAATTATAACTTTTACTGTTTTATATCTGATGTATGAAAAAAGATTTGATATTTCGTTTGGTTTAGTTGGCAGTCTGGTTTATCTCACTATTACTCGACCAGATATTGCATATGCAGTTCACATTGTCAGCCAGTTTGTTGCAGCTCCGACTTGTACTCATTGGACAGCTGTTGTGTGTATTCTACGTTATCTTCGAGGTACCATGTTCAGAAGTCTCTTGCTATCTTCCACATCTTCTCTGGAACTACGGGCATACTCTGATGCTTCTTATGCACGCAATCCTACAGACAGACGATCTGTTATAGGTTTCTGTGTCTTCTTGGGAGACTCGCTTATCTCATGGAAAAGTAAGAAACAATCTGTGGTTTCTCTTTCTTCCACTGAAGCTGAATATCGTGATATGGCATCTACTTCCAAGGAGATCATTTGGTTGCGTTGGTTGCTTGCTGATATGGGTGTTTTTCTTCATCATCCCACTCCTATGTATTGTGACAACCGTAGTGCCATTCAGATTGCTCACAACTCGGTTTTTCATGAACGTACCAAGTATATAGAGGTTGATTGCCACTTCACACGCCAACATCTCAAGCATGGCTCTCTTTCCTTACCGTTTGTCAGCTCAACTCTACAACTTGCAGACTTCTTTACGAAGTCTCACCCGATCTCTCGCTTTCGCTTCCTTGTTAGCAAACTCTCGATGCTTCTTGATCCCGCATCATGAGTTTGAGGGGGGATGTTAGATAATATAGACTTGGGCTTTTAGTTAGTTATGGGCTTTTGTATATAATACATATATGGGCTCTTGTATAGTTTAGGTTATATAGTTTATGTTAGTTTAGGTTATCTGATACTTCATCTTTTTGTATCTTGTAAGAACATAGTTTGCTAGTGAAACCCAAAAACCATTTCTTGCATTTCTTCTTCATCTATCAAAGTTATCACTTTATACATTGTTTACGACGCGATATCAACGACCTAAAGTTTGAATCTCGAGAAGTGTGTCAAATATTGAGATGTTTCCTAAGGAGTTGGATTGAAAATTACTTGTGCGTTTAAAAATCTTAAGTTCTTAATATATATTATTTAAGGATGACTTTGTAAAAGAAATGCTAAGTTTATTGCTATTTGGAAACATTTTGTTTTCGTATTGAAGGCAAACTAAACCAGCCAATGAATGTTACATGTGGATGTTAATTTTCTGGTGTCACAAACATTTACATTAATTTGTGAAGGAATTAATGTTTCAACTAAGGGGCCGTTTACCAAACACTTACTCGGGTAAGCGTTTACCAAGTCACATTACCTACTGGATTAATATGGCAAGGACCAAAAATCTTACCTGTAAGAGCGAATGCAATGACCGAGAGTCTTACCCCGGTAAGCTAGGGCGACGACTCTTACCACGGTTAGCGTTTACCGGGTGAATTGTTGCACACGAAACCGATTTGACGGACTAAAATCTTACCCGAGAAGTAAGTGACAGTGTAAATTTGACTGGTAAATACTTACCCAATAAGCGTTTGGTAAACGGCCCCTAACTTCCAAAAAAAAGTCAATATTAAGAACTATGTCATCAAACCTTTTTTTAGCTGTGTATAAAAATTTGTTGTTCCAAATTTAATTTAATGTCCATTTCATAATCATTTAGCACTAATCTCATTAATGTTAGAAAATTTGGGGTAGGAAAATAGGGAATATAATGAGAAAGCTACAAATGGTAGAGAGAGAAAGATAGGAGAGAGAATTCGTATGTATTTCATATTATGTGAGAAATGAGATACAAGAGTATTTATATGTGGAATGATTGATGACATCATAACAGATTTCTTAACCACTAGCTATCTTCTTAACAACGTCTAACTAACTTTCTAACCAAACTACACTATCATCCCCCGCAAGTGAAACACGTGGAACGATGTGAAGCTTGGACTTGAAAGTAGAGAATCGAGTAGAAGTTAAACCTTTGGTTAAGATGTCAGCAATTTGAACGGCCGTTGGAACATACCGAATATGTAACTGATTGGCAATTATCATGTCTCGGATGAAATAAAGATCAATTTCCATGTGCTTGGTTCGTTGATGAAAAACCGTATTCATAGCCAAATAGGTTGCTCCAATATTATCACACCACATCGTCGGTACACAATCGAGCCGTAATTGTAACTCCGTCATCAAATATCGATGTCAACATAATTCGAATAGAAATTCCGGACTCGCCAAGATATTTTCGTAAAGGTCCTTTTGTTAATTCAGGAACTCCATCACATTGAAATTGTTTGATTTTTGTTGAAAATAAATTTTCAACATGAGCTTTAAAGTGACAAAATAAATCATATGCTTGAGATCGAATGGATAATGGATATAGCCATGTAAAACGACTATAGTCATCTATAAAAGTGATGAAATAACGAAACCCGGTATGAGAAACAACGGGAGAGGGGCCCCAAATATCCGAATGTATTAAATGCAAAGGATATTCACTTCGAGAATTATGAACAGGAAATGGTAATCTAGTACTTTTAGACATGCTACTAGCACTACAATTTTTATGCACTTTATTTGAATCAAACGAAACACGAAGTTTTTGAAGTACATAATCGGATGGATGACCGAGACGAGTATGCCACAAATCTGAAGACATTGTGGCATTGAGTGAATAGAGACTCCCATGTCCATGCAGAATGTGATGGAGTAAAGTTCCCGTTGGAGTATGAATAGAAAGACCAAAATATGAGAATTTGACAGTTAGAGGATTATCGTCCACTAATTGGCAAATAGATAATAAATTTCGAGTAAGCTCAGGCACACTTAGAACAGATTTAAGCACAAGACGACAGTTAGGAAGAAAAATACATGCATGACCAATATGTGAGATACGAAGAGATTGTCCATTACCTACAACCACTCTTTCAGAACCGGTATAAGCAACAACGCCTCATACAAGATTTGGATTAGGTGTCATATGTGTAGTAGCACCCGAATTAGGAATCCAAGAATCAATCATAGCACATGTATCAGAAAAATTTGCCGAAGTGCCATATTGTTTTGCCCAATTATTAAAATGAGCAGGCCCAAACTCAGCTGAAAAAGCCACAGATTCAGGCCCAGTATTAACAGGCCATATTGTCCAGAATTAACATGTTGTCCAGAATTATTCGGCCCAAATAACTGTTGCTGATTATTCGGCTCAAGCTGATAAGAAGCAGGCCCTTGTTGATGATTATTATTCGGCCCAAGTCCAAACTGATAAGGGGGTGTTTGTTGATAAGAAGCAGGCCCAAACTGATCATATTCATAAGGCCCATATGTCAACCCTGATTCAGTACCCACAAAATAGCTAGTTTGATCTTGAGAAGAATGTAGCGGCTGTTGATGCTGACTAAAGTGACTTCCATTCAAAGTTCCATTACCCATTGGATTATAGCGATTCACATTAGTATCCATCGGATTATAGCGATTCACATTAGAGTTTCTTCCAGACCTATTTTCTTTAAATCGATGAGCAACAAATCGTCCTCCATTTCCTCTTCTAGAACCATTATTCCACCTTTCTCTATTCTCTCTTCTTTGATTATTTTCTAAATACCGAAAGTAGCATTTGTCTGAAGAATGCCCTTGCTTTCGACAGATTTGACAAAGCATACCAAATTGATGTTCTTTGAAGCTACTATTTGATGGTGAATCCAATTACCAACCATTCTCCTCCATTTTAGTGTAACCCATGAAACAACACATTAGGTTGAACAAAACAAATTTGCACATAGATGAAAATATTGAATCGATTGAATTTTCATGTTAGTACTTTACACGTTCCAAATATTCGAGAATCAAGGTGTCCCAAGGATTGAACCCATAAACTCATTTGAATACCTGAAGATAAAAATACATAAAAGTTTCTATACTCGCGTAGTAAAATAAAACATGACACAATTATAAAGTCGTGTGTCTTAATCATCTCATGACTGTATAAAGGCTAAGTCCCCAACCTTTTGAAATGTTTGTTACACTTCAAAATCACATAGGTAATTCCTTTACAGCGTGTACCTACAAATACACTTTATCAAAGGAGTATTCAAGTTGATATAGAGTAGCCCGTATTTGGCATTAATTTCATACTAGTATCCATAGGAGTGCTTACGGGAGAATAATCTCTGTAATTGAACTTATTGAGAATCTTCTCAATATAATGTGATTGTGTCATCACAATCCTTTTGTTAACTCGTTTAATCCTTATTCCAAGGATTATATCAGCCTCTCCCATGTCTTTCATGGTAAACTTATATGAAAACAATTTCTTGGTTTCATCTACTTTGGTTAGTCCCGAAAATCAACATGTCGTCTACATACAAACAAATGATCACGCCTGCACCAGTAGCATCAAATCTACCACAAACACATTTGTCACGGAGATTTAAAGCAAAACCACATGACAAAATAACTTCATCAAACTTTTGATGCCATTGTTTCGGTGCTTGTTTCAGCCCGTACAAAGATTTCACAAGTTTACATACCTTATGCTTGTTTCCGGGCATAACAAAACCTTCCGGTTGTTTCCTGTAAACTTCCACATAAAGATCACCATTCAAAAAGGCTATTTTAACATCTATTTGATGAATAACCATATTGTGTATTGCCACTAAGGCAACTAACAATCTAATAGTTGAAATACGTGCTACCAGAGCATACGTGTCGAAATAGTCAATTTCGGGGTTTTGCCGAAACCCTTGAATGACTAATCGTTTTGCCTCATCAACTTTCATCTTCCTTTTGAATATCTATTTGCATCCAAGTGGTTTAGAACCTGGAGGCAAATCTGATAACACCCAAGTGTTATTCTCAAGAATTGATGACATTTCATCATCAATCGCTTCCTTTGAAAATGCAACATCTCGAGACTCCATATAGCCTCTTTGAAAGTCTTTGGATAATATTCAATACTATAATAGTAAGAGTATTGAAGTCCAAGTTCATCCCTTGATCCTTCCACCAAATATTGTTGGAAATCATGACCGAAATTTTTGGCAATTCGGCCTCTTTTCCTTCTCCAGAACACTGATTTTGTATTTTACTAGTGCAAGGAATCAGGTCCTTAAGCCTTTGAATTGATGAAAATCGCATCTCATCAAAAATCGCATCCCAGACTTAATTACAGTGTTAATCGACATCGAATAATTAGGTTCTATTACGTAGAACCTATAAGCCTTGGAATTTTCGGATTATCCATTCAATATACAATCATTTTTCACGTTCAACCAAAGTCTCCCTTTTGGGTTCGGGTAGTTTTACAAAACCCGACAACCCCAAATTCAAAAATACCTCAAATTCAGAGTTTTCTTGAACCAAAACTCATATGGGTTGTTTTTTTCGTTTATTTGGAACTCTATTCAAAACATAACAGGCTGTCAACATGGCCTCTCCTCAAAATCCCTCACTCAATCCCGAGTAAGAAAGCATCGAGTTTACCATTTCTTTAAAACTCGATTGTTTACATTCGAAAATCCTGTTTTGTTGAGGTGTGTATGGTGTCGTTTTTTCTTCATGGACCAAGTGATTGGAAGTATTGGAGATCCATATATCCCTCTCCCCGGTCATTTTAAGACATTTTATTGAATTATACCCAATTGTAATTCAAAAGATACACATAACAAAACCGAGTATTGTCATAAATAAATGTGACAACATACTTCTTGTTTCTCAATGAAGGAGTAGAGTGGAAATCACACTCACTGTGTATAGGTTCCAAAACAGCCGAGTTTCTTTTAAGGCTAGGAAAAGGATGTTTTGTAACTTTTTAAGCATGCATGTTTTACATTTTTCTGTATTAATGTCAAAGGATGAATTAATCCATATTTTGACATTTCATGCATCCTTTTAAAATTCACATGAGCCAATCTAGCATGCCATATCAAGGAATCATCAATTTTAGAAGAAGACGGGGACGATAAAAAGGCGTAATTTTCAAAACACAATAATTTATTCACGATATTTAAACGAAAGACACAATTACTTAAATATCCAAAACCGATAAAATTACCATATCAAGATAGGGTATATATATCCGATTCATAAACCTGCTTAAAGCCAAGACTGTTTAAACAATTCATCACTAGCTAAGTTCTTACGAATCCTAGGAACAAATAAAACCTTACATAGTTTAACACAATTTTCAGAAGAAAACTCTAAGTTAACAACTCCAACTCCACAAATCGGTCCACTCGACTCGTTTCCCATATTAAGCATAAAACTATCTTCAACCGATGCCAATTTATCTTTGCACCGTCGATCCTTGAAAATATGGCTTATCCCTCACAAGTCGATCCATCATGCACAATCATCATCCTGTACATAAAAAGACTCAGACTCAGGTATAAGTGAAACATAATTATGGACAAAAATATCAAGGTTTGTCAAGAACTGGCCTCTTTTCACTTGATCGTGATCCTTAGACCCCGATTCACATCCACTTGTTCCTGTTCAACTTAGCTCGGCAATCACGCTTGCAATGACCCACTTTGTTGCATATCCAACAAGCCAAATCCTTTCTATTTTAGGATTTGTTGGGTCCACCAAACTTACGTTTCTTGCCTTTTCCTTTGTTATTGAAGTTGGCTTTCTTATCCTCAACCATGTTCATTGAGGGATGTCCAAGTTTAACTTCCCCTTGGTTTTAAATGACTCCCAAGTTGAATAAATGACAATTCGTCCTTTTAATGTTTCAAGTTATGTTTGAAATCTTTCCAAGATGGTGGAAGTTTGCCAATCACATTAGACACAACAACGAATTCATCCATATTCATCTTGTGTAGTGTAAATTGACCCAAAATGCGAAGGATTTCATTACGTTGTTCCATTACGGGCCTTGAATAAACCATCTTGTAGTTGTTAAAACTGTTAACCAATAACTTTTTACTAGAACCATCTTTAGCGATGTATTTTGATTCAAGTGAATTTCATAATTCCTTCGCATGCACTTTCAGCATTTTGGTAGATATCGAATAGGGAATTGCACATACCGTACAAAATGTGTTCTTTACATATATAGTCATCATTCTCCCACTTACTCCGCTTCATGGTATGTTCCAATGTCTCATCTTCCACGATTTCTGGCATGGGGGTACTCAACACATGCACCACCTTCAAGGTCGTCAACATAAATGCATCTTTTCTGTCAGCGCCAGAAATCAGTGCCTTCAAACTTCTTTAACTTTCCGAGCTTCGAGGTCATCTCTTTCACATAGACGAACATGATCGACATCAGCAAAATATCAATTCGATTGTTAGAAAAATTGGGGTAGGAAAACAGGGAATAGATGACGATCAAATAACCAGATTGCTTGAGAATCATATGAGTTCACTTTCTGAATTGATATTTTGACCACATGCCTGGGTTACACGAAATTCAATATGGGTTAAGACTCAAAAACACTTTCGTGTTTAGGCATAAAAACGAAAGCAAGATTACATGAGAGTATTTGAAGGTTCAAGAACTTCATCAGTGTCAAACAATGTAAGTATATCGTATATCTACTATCTCCATTTGAAAAAGGAGGAAAATAACTAAAATGGCGGTTTTGACAAGTTACCAGCAGTTTCAGGCGGTTATAACCCGTATTTGGATGAGAGCACAGGTCGGTTACAACTGCATTTTACTTCTGGTCGTATAGGACCAGAGATGTCTCTGGTCATACATGACCAGAGAAATGACTTAGACATCTCAGAAGTCTCGACCGGAGATAGTCTCAACCAGAGATAGTCCATGATCAACCAGGGATAGGGTCAATACCAACCAGAGTAGGATCATGACCAACCAGAGATAGGTCGGTATGACCTATCTCTGGTCTAAGTTTTTCAGAATCTAAGTCTGACAACACAGCACTTGATCTAAACACAAACTATAGAACTGAAGTTTTCCTTCATCTTGCTCACGTTTTTTTCACTGCATTCCAAATCAAAAATTCTGGAGAGGTTTTGGGGTGCTGCCCATCGACCCCGCCCGCTGATCGGTCAGCGGGACCACCGCCAGGGGCACTACCTCTTGGACCTCGCAAAGGGGCGCAACCTCCTTGACTCCCGCCATTTCGTCGTGTCCGGGATCAAACTTGCCTTGTATACAAGTGTGATCTCTGCACCTCCTAACTTATATTAGATCATAGTATGAAACCTCATTGGCACTCGTGTTAATTCCAATTACACTTAAATGGTCGATGACACTAATATCACCAACAGTAAAAGTACACCATTATTTATTTAATTTATCTTTTATTCTGTTTAATCAATAATTAATGAAGCAACTTTTACGTGTGGTTAAATTTGGAGCAAACATATTTTTATCATTCTCATTTTTAAACTAAGGGGTCGTTTATCCAAACACTCATCTGGTAAGCGCTTACCGGTAAGATTTAACACTATAACTTACCTTATCGGGCAAGATATTATTCCATCAACATGGCTTCATATGCAACAATTTACCCATTAAACGCTGACAGGTAACAGTCTATCACCCTCACTTACCGGGTAAGACTCTCGGCCTTGTCATCGCTCTTACCAGGTAAGAATCTCGGTCCTTGCCATGTTAATCTGATAAAGTAATGTGACTTGGTAAGCGCTTATCGGGTAAACACTTGATAAATGGCCTCTAAAGGACTAAACTTGTAGTAGTAAATACTTTAAAGGACTGATAGTAAAACTTCTCTTTATTCATCTTCAGTAAAGAAAAAAACATTTACCAACTAAGAGATCCAACAATAGAAAAATAAATATACGTTCTAATTTGTTGCGTGTTTGATAATATGGACTTTCTGTATGTAGAAGTTGTTTTAATTATAGAAGCCTAAAATTTTAGTAACTAAGCATCCTAATTAAATACTTTATAGGATTTATGTTTATCGAATCAAATCAAAAAGCGTCATATCTAAAAAAAGTTACAACAAGTTTATAAGACACTTTTAGGCATTTTAACATGTTTTTTGGACGCGTTTTTAACTAGTGTCGTTTTAAATATTTTATACGACACTATTTTGGAAAAGTGTCTTCTAAAAAGATGGGTTTATAGGACACTTCTTAAAAGTGTCCTATAATATAGATAATAGAACACTTCACTTTAAAAACGTCGTAAAAAACTTGTTAAAACGCCTAAAAGCATCTTATAAACCTATTGTAATGCTTTTAAATAAAACGCTTTATAGTTTGGTCCTATAAACTTATGTTCTATAGTGTATTTTGTTAGGTTGTTCAATCATTCTAGACATCTTATAAAGCCAATTTTGTTGTAGCGTAAAAAAATGAAAATGATGTAAACAAACGGATCCATGCATGTTGGCTTTCTTAATCACGACTCATTGGAAATTTGGTCGGTATTTTTTTCTGAATGCATGTAAAATCTTTCAAGACGTTGGGAAGCCTTCTTGACCTACAATAGACCAAACAAAATTCCGATTCATCTGTCAAGAATTATAAAGAAATCTAAAACGATATGAATATTATGATTCATATTCGTTATTCGTATACCTGATCATTCCAGTCTGTTCTCCATGTTATGTAACCAACTGTAATTGTTTGTGTTAGAACGCCAACAATCATTCCGACCCATATACCCTGTCAAATAATACGAACTTATCATAGAGGATATTGACCGTAAAATAACTTTCTTTTCTTGAACATGCACAATATTTATGTACCTTAACTTTAAGAGTCGTCAAATGTCCGAGCAAACCTCCCACCGGGAGACCAATCACGTAAAAGCAAACAAGGTTAATAATTGCTACAACACGTTGCATACCAGCTCCAATTGCGACTCCTTATAACAAGATTTTTCCAAATCATAAACATAAATTTTCCCTAAATAGTGCAACAAGATCTTCCTTGTTTAGATCTTGAAAAGGTTAAGCATAAAAGAACCAAACTTTTTCAAGTTTAATTTTTTTTGGTATATTAAATATTCCCTCCGTCCCAAAATAAATGTTCATAATAAAAAAAGGCACACAGTTTTACCCTTTAATTATAGATAGAGAAATTTTCTCCATCACATAATTAAGGGTAGAATGGGAAAATACATATTTTACTTTTGAAAATGGACATTTATTTTTGAACAAACAAAAATAGTAATGTAGACACTTATTTTGAGACGAAAGGAGTAACAACATTCCATAAATAGAAAGTAACAAGATAATGGTCACATCTTGATTTTCTAGCATAAACAAAAACATCGTACCCAAATCTTTCCAAGAATAGAAAGCCTTACCTGAGAGAACCGGATATATACTGTTCAACAAAATCGAAGAAGATAGAAGCAAAGAAAGATCCGATACTGTATCTGCAACCCTCTCATCATCTGTAAACGCATATGCAAGTTTCTTTCCCAACACCAAACAAAGAACAAACAAGGACGCGCCAATCGCAATAGAAGTTCCCAACAACACTTTTATCGAAAACTTTACTGCTTTCGCATTTCCTCCCCCTAATTCATTCGACACCCGAACACTTCATACATTTTCAAATTAGAACACGGATTATCAATCACATATGCACGAAAAACGACAAATTTGGGGACGAAAACAACAATTCAGAAGTGTAAATGTTAGGGAAAAAAAACTAAGAAATTAATCATTGATTGATTACATACCATGCGGCAACTAGGAAACCAAGGCTTATCATGAACTCCCATGCATAAATGTTCAGGCTGCAAACATATCACAAAAAACAAGCTTTAATTTCTTGCGAAAAAGATGCAATCGAAAAGGGAGATCGAAATAGGAACAAGAGTTTGATACCAAATGGCGAAGGCAGATATCGCGATCTTGGCATCTTCCATGTATCCAGCAAGTAAGACTAGAATAGCATAGTACCATAACTCCAAGCTACACATTAACATTAACAACCATGGTTAAACTAAACTTTGACTTTTCAAGTCAAACTAATGGCTTTCGAGCTTCGGAAAGAATGTTCGTTTATGTACATTTTTTAGAAACCAGTGAGAATTGCATCAATACTTTTAAAATACTGCCTCCATCGAAACCGATTAAAGTGTATTCGTGAAGAATCGTGCATCGATTATGAGTTCAAAATCCACTAGATTTGACCTCAAAAAGTCAAAAGTGTAAATGACCCATATTTTGTGTAAATAATACTTACCAGAGCATCACACCAGAAGAGATTGAGAGCTTGAGAACAGGCAGCAGATCCTTAAATGCTGCAACTGTGAATCCTTTCCATGAATGTGGACACCACCCTCCAAAAATGTATATAAATTCGCTGATCACAAGACACCACGAAGACAACGAGAGTGCAATCATCGCACCACTAAGCCCCATCTTCAATTTAGACACGAAAAGCAGCGATAAAGGTATATGGATCGCAAAATGAAACGCCGAAAGCCATGCGACAATCATATTCTTTAACTGTGCTTGTAGAAAGATTTGGATGGTCACGCTAAAGACGTAGCTGTAGACGAAAGGAATGAACCATAACGATATGTATCCGCCACTATTTGCTACCGATTCTTCCTGGCCAACAAGTTTGAAGATTTGGGTACCAAAGACTAAGATCGGGAGCAAGACGGTCAAAGTAATCAAGTCAATGATCCATGATCGTTGCAAGTAAATGCCCATCATATGGTTTTGTCCGGCTCCAAATGCTTGTCCGCAAAGGGTTTCAGTCGCACTAGACATTCCCAACTGTCGATAAAAAGGAAAATTAACTGTCTATTCTCGCTAGACGAAAATTATTTATGATGGGATCATACTCTCTTTGTAATAAATTGGACTTGTAGTATGAGAAAAAGAAGTAAAAACTTAGGCTATGTTTGGCAAACTAGCTGATAAGTTAGCTTATGACTGAGAAGCTAGCTGGTAGCTGAGAAGCTAGCTGATGAAAAAATCACGTTTGGCAAAAAGTAGCTTATAAGCATTTAAATGACCAAAAAGGACATATTAAAAAAATAGTTTAATAAATAATAATTAATATTAATGAGGGCATAATTGGAATATTTACAAAAAGCTACTCATAAGCTACTCTAAGTAGCTTTTCAAAAAGCTAGCTTATGGTCATCCAAACATGTACCTAGGGGTGCTCAAAAACCCGATCAACCCAACCCAACCCGACGTGGAATAACCCAACCCGAAGCAACCCGATGTCCAATCGAGTTGTAAAATCTTCAAACCGTATGTATTGGGTTGATATCGGGTTACGATAATTTGAACCCAACCCAACCCGATGAACCCGATATATATATAT
Organism: Saussurea involucrata; assembly: GCA_033807775.1. NCBI lineage: Eukaryota > Viridiplantae > Streptophyta > Magnoliopsida > Asterales > Asteraceae > Saussurea > Saussurea involucrata. The sequence goes on along the minus strand of JAWVWS010000502.1, from coordinate 1,986 downwards.
ATATATATTCAATCTCTTATCCATCTCTATATAACTCCTTCACACACACACACACACACACACACACACACACACATATATATATATATATATATAGTAGATGTTTAACATATATATGCAAATTGAGAAAAACATTTGATGACGATGTGTTTAAGATTTAAGAAATATGCAAATTGGAAACGTCAAGTTATTTGATCATATTTGGTTTAGACATTTTTATATGTAGTATCTAAATATTGTTTGAATTATCGGTTGTATTTTAAAGACATGTTTCCTTTATTTTTATGTTTTTAATTTTGATTTTACCTTGTTTAAACACAACCCGACCAACCCGATCAACCCGAACGGGTTGGGTTGGGTTGGGTTGTATCTTTGTTTGGGTTGGGTTGGGTTGGGTTGAAATTTTTTCAAACCTCCAACATTGGGTTGATGTGTCGAAATGTCTTCAACCCGATCAACCCAACCCGTGAGCACCCCTACATGTACCAAAAAATAAGCTAGCTTATAAGCTAGCTTTTTTTTGCCAAACAATGCCTTAGTGGCCCTTTTTGAGTGCCACTAGTTATGCTTCTCCTCACTATTGATTGGTTAATTATTAATACTAGCTATAGTCTACTTACAAGTATTCCGTTAATAAAGCGGACTGTGAGCGTTTGAACAAGTGCGTATCCGGCAAGATCTGTCTCACTTATATGCCCGATAAAAGACTGAGTGACGACAAGGGTTCCGAATGCAAAAACTCTCGATATAATGGCAGGCAATGCAACCCTCCATATCTTTTTGGATTCGACCCATGTCCTCTGTTTCAAGTCGCTTTCTTTTTGTTCTTCGTCATCCATCGTGAGAACCTATAAATTATAAACGTATAAAGAAGATTAGATTGTAGAGTTATCACTTTGAAGGATATCATTGTATTCAACGACAATCTATAACAAGTACAAATGTACTTTCCTATGCAACATTTCTTGTACTTTTCACCAATCAAACTCACCTCACGACAAATTATGTCCTTACTCCAAATATTAATTTTGTAATCAAAAGAAATGGGTTAGAGCATCTTCAATGCTCATTTTTTACACTTTTTGGTGACATCTCATTTTCAATTCATCAAATTAAAAATTTACATAAAAGTTCACTGTTAGTTCCAGATCCGTGCAACAAATATGAAATCGAAATAATAAGCAATAAGAGTAATGATTTCAACTGGTCATTCATGTATTATGCTTTCAATCAGAGGGTTTACAATACAATTCAGAAAAGCAAATGAGACAACTAGCCTATTTTCTAAGGCTAAGCAATCTATTTATATGGCGGGCCCATGGTTAACAAGCCCACGGCCCGTTCACTAATAAGGCTCAGAATAAAGAATTACAGTTTAAACCCTGAACTTTAAATCAACATAAATTGACCCTAACAATCTCCCCCTTTGATTTGAAGTTCGAGTTCGCGCTCTAGCTCTCGCTAGTTGTAGACATATCGTTTGCGAAGCGCGAAGTGAATCTCGAACCATCTGATAGCACGGCGGTAGTCGATGCGATCTTCAACCAATTCCAAGGCATTCTGAGCATTTGTTTCATTCGGATTTGGAACATATGAGTACCTTGGATTTTCAGACTCGTGCTGAATGATTTTTCGAAGAGCATCTCGAACTTTGAGGAGTGTGCCGTCGCAGAATCTTTCTACCTGACTGAACCGTAGAAATCTTTTCTCTTTCTGTTCATTAATGAAGACGATCCCAAATTCTGGTTCTAGAAGCATAGCGTTCTCAGGATACATATTCAATTCAGGAGCTTTCAGATTCGGCTTTATCAGATTTACCTTCTTCGCCCTGTTCTCGACAGCCATTTGAAAATCCGTTAGATATGACATCATAATGGTACGGACCAGGTATCGACGAACAGCTTCGAGCGCCTTTGTAACTTCAAGCGGTCGGATGGTTCTTGTACGAAGGTCTTTCAGAATAGCCAGGAAGTCGAACGGTCGGAG
>JAWVWS010000501.1:0-25000 GCA_033807775.1 Saussurea involucrata | reverse complement strand
ATATATTGGGTTCTTGCTCACACCAAACAAAGCGTACCCAATATATCCCACTCGAAAGTAGGGGTTTGGGGGGTGTATGCAAATCTTTCCTCTACCCCAAGAGATGTATCCATGAAGACCCCCCAGCTAAAGTTTTGCAGAAGAGAACCAGAAATTTTGAAAAAAAAAATGAGGAATAAAATGTCCAAGAAGGCAACAAAGACGGTAAATACACTAAACAGTAACAGTTGCAAGGAAAATGCTAGAAAATAAGGTTGAAACCAAAGTATGGCATTTAATAAATCATCAAAATATCAATGTACTTACCAACTAATACTACTTTTGAATAAAAGGAAACAAATTATCCTACATGAATGATGCAATTAAGAAGAGATGCCTTAAAAACAAAACAACCACAAATGACTACATTCATTCAATTAATCAAAACACTAATCATGCATGTTCTCATTTCTAATAAAAAAAAATGAATGCCACATGAAGAAAATATTTACCAAGCATAGGATTATTCAGATATAAAGATCACAACTTCCATGGAATGTACACTATGACTCTAAAATGCAAAAGAAATCCCTGAGTTTCCATCTACAGAACGCAACACAAAAATCAGTATAACATAATTTATAGTGATTAGTTGATATAATCCTAATAACTGCCTGTATTTGAATTTGAATATCATCTCATTAAAACTAAATGAGCTTCCAACTCTCGACACAGAAAAGCTTCAGATTCCTTGAACTGTCCATTTTCTTTCACCATATGCCAATCAATAAAATTTATGCTAATCTATGGCATCCTATTTGGTTAAATGGATTTAACTCGGCATGCAATAACATTTACCAACTTAACTCTCGCCAAACTAGTAATGCTATCTGAGTTAACTCGGGACAAAAGAAACGTTTAAACTGTTTCTACTGAACAAATTGTTTGCTACATACCATATGATCTAATAGATGTATAAATAATTAATCTTACACTGGTTAAAGAACCATAGTTATCTTTCTATTAGAAGATTATGTTTGCTAATTAGTGTCAAATTCATACAGGAGTATTGGCTCAAATTTGGAATAAAGTAGTGCCTTTAGTGTCCATTATCTTTATGTTTGACCACATAGACTCTCCATTTCTTGTCCATTATCATATGCTTGAATTCCAGGTCAACAACTATTTTCTACAAGTTTCTGATTGCCTATAGCTAGACAATACTACATAGATAGAGTATCGTTCAGGAGCAGGTTCAAATGAGAACCATAAACATTTTGAAAACATGGGAACCAACTATTCATGATGAATATCATGATAGATATTGATCATGAATATCATGAATAAATGAAATTGGATGATATTCATGATGATAGTATTCATGAATATTTTAGGGTTATTCATCATGAATAATTCATGAAATAGTTGGTTCCCGGGTTCTCAAAATATTTCCGGTTCTCATTTGAACTTTACCAGTACCATTAAATCTCTAACTTTCTGCAAGAAGTTCAACAGATTCTTTTTAATCAGTTAATATCATAGCAACTTCTGAAAACAAGATACATGTTATACCTAGGCAGCCCCTTTTTTCGGCATCTCATCATGTCAAGGCCTTCTCCTGATCCACCTTCGAAAATCATTGGTTACATAGCATTTATTTATATCCATAGCCAACATCAAAGCAAACTCGATCCCAAATCTCTCAAATGCCTTTTCCTTGGATATTCAGTCACAAAAAAGGGTACAAGTGTTATTCCCTGTCCATAAAGAAATTCTATCACTCCATGGATGTCACCTCTTTGAACACCAACCTTTCTTATCATTCAGGGGAGAAATTCAAAGGAATAAATTTTTGGGAATTACTTTTGGGATTCTCAAACTAGTCTTTCACCTCCTGAACCTACACATGGGTTCACAATCACATCACCTCTTGAACGTTTAACTTGTAACCATGATAATATGCAATCATCTGGCATTTGTAAAACTTCAATTCGATTATCTAAAAATCATAAACTTCAATGGCTATGCATGTGTCTATTCCACCTCAAGCCCAAAATCAAGAACTTTGTGTCTATAAAAGTTAACGAATTGGGAATGTAGATAACACCACATAGAGTAAGGACTCTCAAGTCACTGAACCATGTCCTCCTATTCCTAAAAATGATAAAGGTGAGGTTTTAATGCTGTTGTTTTCTTCATGTAGCTGTCATTTGCAGCAGCTGTTGACTGCTGTTTGCAGCTGAGGGCAGCAGCTATTTGCTGCTGTTCACACTTCAAAATCTTCTTCCAAATTCTACCTTGATCCCTCCACACACAACACAACCGTGTCCAATCCTTTTTATTCTAAATTTCTTTAAAGTCTTCTTGTGTTTCACAAGCATAACCTCACAATGTGCATTCTATACTTCCCATATGTTGTGCATGCTACTTCAACTCGTTGAGTTTCATGGTGTTTGATTGCTGAAGTTTTCATCATCCCCTGCAGAGGCGGATCCAGGATTTTTTGTTAGTGGTAGCACAATAATGATCTTAATGTAAAAAAAAATTATAAAATAATTGCATGAACTGGTTTTTGAAGAACTCCCATTAGAAATCAATGCCCTGTAAAATGCCTGAAGTCGTCGTGTCCAACGCGCTGATTTTTTCTTCCTACTTTACCCTAATCTCTTCCTCGCTTTCCATCTAGGGTCTCCATTTCTTCATCTACAAGTAGATTGAACGCTGAAGAGTAAATACATTCAGGAGAACTTATAACTATCTGCTGTACCCCAAATAATTTATGTTTGCATCAACACAAAGGAAGAGATGAAATAGTTAGCTATCTGGTTATATATGATTCAAAAGAAAGAGTTATATATGATAAAACTATATAAGCAATTAAAGATGAGTTTCATACTAGAGAAATGTTGACGTCATATAAAATGGACAAGAAAATATCAAAATTTCAGTAGGCATCTACTTGCGTAACATAGAAAATTTTCAAGAATGGTGAAAAAGTTCAATAAACTGCCTGTTCAACATGGAACAGTCAACTTAACTTCATATCATCCATTCAATGCTTTATTTAAGTAAAGTTATAAGCTGATAACAATAACACTAGCACATAGTTGAGTCAGCATTGTCTTGAAAAACATATTAAGCATTTTATCATAGAAAGTTGAAATCATTTTCTAAATACAACTGTCATATATTGCATCTGTACCATGCTTCCTTCAACAAGAAGTCTTTTATCCCAATTCCCAAACTAGTTGGGTACACTAAAATCAAGAGAAATTATAAGGCGGCAAACCCCTCCCAAGGTTCTGGGAAATAAATAAAATTCTTCCACATTGAAAACAAATTTCCCATTTAAGGCCATATCCTTTGGTATACTCCATCCTTAAAATCTCTCTTTATTACATCCCCCCGTGTGAAAGAATTTATCATGAATAGAAAGCCTTTCTCAACATTGAAAACAAATTTCCCAGAGGATGTCTTTCTACATGATCAGGTTTAATTTCTGTTAATTGGCCTATTGAGATACAGTGTAGTTTCCATATGGATTGGATCCCATTAAAACTAGAAGGATAATAGATTCTAACAAAATTTAATTACATAACTAACTGAATCAAGTCATCAACATTGTCACAAGAAATAGTGCAAATGATGATAGAGTTACAAAGTCTTCTGTCATATATAGAACATAACAATTTTTGACATTGGATGCCTATTATCTGAATATGATTTTTAAGTTATAACCCTAGAAGTTTTTTTATGGATTGTTTTTGTCATGTTAAATTCAACAAAATCACACCATTACCAATGAACACATCAGAAATTTAATATCCTTTTTCTGTAAACTTTAGATACCATACTTGTTACATTCTCTTTATTACCACAAGTTCCAAATTAAGAATTTAATACCTTCAAGTCACCACCACCTTCACCAACAAGCTTTATGTACTTGTGTTATAAGCAAAAAACTTTATTGTGTTGCCTGGTAAAGTTAAATTACTCAAAAGTAGTATAGAACATCTGAATTTGGAAAACCATAAAGAACACAAGTCGGTTAGGGAAATAATTACCATGTTAGTCAACTCCAAAACCCTAAACCTAGATGAACCGATACTATTGTTCAAGTAAAGAACACCGCATTTTAAAATCTAAGATTAAATTAACGAAAAAAACCGGTTTACCTTCATAACATCAAATCTTTCAATAATTCCTCAGATTCATTGACATCAGTAACGATTCAACATTTTCGCTTCTGAAACCACAACGATCAATTAAATTTAAGAATCCAAAAGATCCTAAATGAACATCTAGGTTATGTAAGAATCGCCGTTTAAAATCCTGAAATCTTTTACTGTATGACTAGCTAGGGGTGTAAATCGGTCGGGTCGGGTCGGGTCCAAAACCATAAAGCGGGTTGGATATCGGGTAAAGGATGGTTCCTCTAAAATACGACCGAATTTTGTATAAACCTAAAAATTTTGGATATTCGGAAAATCCAAAATTTAGAGAAAGGTTCAATAGAGAAGTGCAAATATTTAGAGAAATAGAGAAGTAAAAAAACACGGGACCGTTCATATATGAACAGTCATATATGAACGTTCATAAATGAACGTTCATAAATGAACGTTCATATAACAGTCATATATGAACGTTCATATATGACTGTTTATATATGACTGTTTATATATGAACGGTCCCGTGTTTTTTTACTTATCTATTTCTCTAAATATTTGCACTTCTCTATTGAACCTAAGGCTATATATATATATATGAACGGTCAGTGGACCAGCGTCCCTCGACCTCGCCCGTTGAACGGTCAGCGGGACCATCGCCAGGGGATCTGCTCCTTCGACCCCGCAAGGGGGCGCGACCTCCTTGACCCCGTCATTTCGTCGTAACTGGGATCAATCTCACCTTATATACAAGTGTGTACTCTGTATCTCCTTACTTGTATTAGATCATAGTTTGAAATCTCATTGGCACTCGTATTACTTTCAATTAGACTTGAATGGCCCGTAACACTAAAATCATCAACAACTATCATACCAAGTAATTTGATGATGATGAACTTGATTTGTTTCCCTTCCATGGCAACTTGATATTTACGAAGAGGAGGACCAACGACTGGATTATTTAGCCTCCAATATTATTGTATTTGACTATTTGTATTGATTTTTTTTTATGCATTCAGTTTATTTAATATATACTAATCTATTCTACTTATAAAACAAATAGTGGCAACCATTTTTCAACATTCAGTTTTTCAACAACCACGTTCTTCTCCCCCCTTTCTCTTCTCCACGATCTCCTTCCAATTTCTCTCCCACTCCTTCATCTTCATCCCTACAAAGAGAACACACGATTTCTCAAGAAAAACCAAACCCTAATCTGCGATTTCTACTTCTTTTGTATACGGTTCACAAGACGATCCACATCTTCTCTCGACGATTCAGGTAGATTTTCTTGTTTTAGGTTTCTCTCGATTTCTAATCTCGATTTCCCTCTTTTAATTTGCGTTTCTTTATATCTCTTCATCTCTCGACGGTTTCTGAACACCCCCATTTCTCAACTCAAATCTGGGTTAGATTTCGAAGTTGATTTTGTGTTTCATTTGGGTTTTCGATTCATGATTTTGTTTTTCGTTTGGGTTTCGATTCATGGTTAGATATTGTGGTTGATTTTCTTTGTTTTCTTGAAGGTAACCTCATCATTTCTTTCATTAAAGGGTCGAAATCTACAAAATTTATATCTGGGTTTTCTGTGTTTTTCAGTTATGATGGCGATGGCTGCTTACAGAGATGGATAATCTGCGATTTTGGACAATGGATTTGAGTTTGGCAACCATCATTTATCACACAACCTCAAGAAGCCGCCCGCACTTGCTATCGATTGGATTAGACAACGTGGCAAATCAATTAGGTTTTCGTCTCACCTTTATGCTTAATCATGATTTTGTTTACTGAAAAAGAAACAGAGGGTTAAAGGATCATGGAAACATACAAGTGTTGAGAGGCGGCGAATTTACGATATCGTCAACATATTAGAAAGTGTTGGGGTAAGGTGTTTGATTCTTTTCGCTATTCATATTTGTGTTGTTTTGATTTTTTTTATAAATGGATGTGTTTATTGTATGGGCGTTATAGGGTTTGTTGTTGATTTATTTTAATGTTTAGGTTTTGACAAGGAAAGCAAAGAATTAGTATACTTTGAAGGGTTTTAATGCAATTCCATATGCGTTGGAAGAGGTTAGGGTATGTTTGAATACACGTTTATGATCTTAATCTGTTTGTGTTGGTATGATGAATTAAAACATGAACAACTGAATTTTGAAATTTTGTATATGCATTCACTTGTCGAAACAGGCATCTAATGAGAACTCTAAATTCTCACAATACTGCAGCTTTGAAACTGTAAGTTCGCTATGTTAAATTATGAGTTTTTTTTCTAAATTTTATGATGTGATATCTCTTGAAATTATTTGGCCAATAGTATGATAAGACCAAAATCGTAAAGGGTAATAGGGGATTTTCTTTAACCAATTGACATTTTCTTAGCATTTGAACTGTAAGTTAGATTATGATGGTGCTTTTGTTCAAAGTTTACTAAAAAAATGGATTTCTTTTGCAGGTTGTAAATGAGAACGATTATCGTGGGCCTTCTAATTCAAACAACTCAAACACCTAACTATTCTTGCATACAGCTTTTTGTATACAGATATTGCCACAAGCAATCTCTACACGCTATGGCTTAACAGTTGGAGCAATAGCGGCACCTTTGGTCCGTCTCCTCCTATGGTTTTCTTCCCTATTGCTTATTCAATTAGCAAGGTGATTAGAAGTTTCTTTTTCCATTATCAAATAGTTTTTGTGTATTTTGGTTTTCTTTACACATATATTCAGCTATTTGTTTTGTAATTTGGTCCAGGTTCTAGATTGGATGTTGGGCAAGGGACATGCTGCCCTTTTATGCAGAGCAGAGTTGAAAACTTATGTGGATTTTCATGGCAATGAGGTAGTCTAAAGTCTAAACAACTAATGACGATTAAGAAGTTGAGCCTCCAAAAAAGAAATACAAATGTGAATATATTTTTATATTTTGCTACATCAGTTTAGTTTGGTAGAATTCAGCTCACCTACACTCTTGTGTGCTTATAGGCTGGGAAAGGAGGAGATTTAATGCATGACGAGACTACTATAATTGCTGGAGCGCTCGAATTGACTGAAAAAACAGCAAAGGATGCGATGACCCCTATATCGAAGGCATTTTCCCTTGACCTGGATGGAACTCATACTTTGTGGGTTTATATCCTAATATTCATATTATATAATATTCACAAATGTGCTTTGTGCATTAAGTCATTTCTTGTGCCTGAACAGGGATACCTTGAATGCAATTATGACCATGGGTCACAGTAGAGTTCCTGTTTATTCTGGAGACCGAACAAATATTATTGGAATTATCCTGGTAACCTTTTTCTCTCCTACCGATGGCTGTTATTTTTCCATTTATGACATGTTACCCATGTCCCATATAACATAATCTATCAAGGTGAAATCAACTTGTCAGATAAGTTAATACTCTCCCTTCATCATCAGAACCAGCTCAGGTTCGAGGGAAAACAGGCTACCTACATTATTCAAACAGGCAAGAAATTGTGAATAATAAAACCACTGCAGATGTTGCTGGGAATGTGCTTTTGGTAACTATTGAGGGCAATGATGCACGCCTTGTCACAATTGATGTCTTACACCTGGTAAGTAATCACATTACATGAAAATTGCTTGATTTAAAGAGGTAAATTATAGAAGGATGTTGTCAATGGCATTTGGTTGTTAGGACATGCTTGCTTAGCCAATTGCAAGGACTTCTGGCAGAAATTATGGAGAAGAAGTTAAGAAGCTTGATTGGAACATGATTTAGGGAAGTTAGTACAAGTTTGACACAAATAAATCGATTGATTTATTCACCTTTCATTTCCAATGAGTAGACATTCGTGTTGGTTTCAACTTTTTTGTATACATGATTTACGCACAGTAGATGTGTCAAATTCAACTTTAGATAGACTATAAGAAACAGTGTTTTTATTTAACATTTTCCTTTTTTGCCACTATTTTCTGCCATGAATTCCACCAAAAGCTAAGTAAAACTATTGATTGGTTAATCCAACTGTAATTTCTTTATTGTATATGTTCTCTCCTGCTGTTTCAAAAAAAATATTCTGCCCTATATATGCTCTTTTATAGTTGGTCAAAATCGATTTAACCTTCTACATAGTCTGGTCGCTGTTGTATGCTTTTCATAACGTCAATCATCTTTATACATAAAGTGGCTTCAGTTGTTTCATTTTGTCATTATCGTTGGCAAGAGTTTGTTTCTGTGCCTAGAAAGTGAAACTGGAGGATGATTCATAAAATCTTCCGATAATTATGTGTTGTATAGTTATATGGCTTCTTCCTGTAAATGATTGTTCAATGTCAATTTTCTAGGTGTTCTCTGCATTTGGGTTTGTGCATAAAATTACAACCTTTGAGAAAACAGCTGGATTACATAATTTACAAAATAATGAGCCTATATATACTAGAAATGTACTCGCGTAATGGAACTCGATATAAATGTTTCGTTTTATATTTTGTCTTTGTCAACTTTATAATACAATTTTGTGTGGTTTTGAGGAATAAAAATGTTTTTGTTATAAATTGGTTTAATTTATTTTATTTTTAGTTTAATTTAGGTTTAATTGATGTAATATATTTTAGGTTTAATAATATAATGTTTTGTATGAAAAAAAAACAATTAAGTATTCTGTTAGAATTCAATGATTATCTTAATTATATTTTAGATTATTTATATTTAAAATGAAATTTTATTCTGTATTTGATTATGTTTATCCTTTAGTTAGGGGCTGTTCGGTTCGTTTGCTGTTAAGACCTGAATGGATATAGCTGTCTGAGTGGATATGGTTGTCTGAGTGTTAACAGATATATTGGTGTTCGGTTGATGTGCTGAATAAACAATCAGAATGTCAGAAATGATCATTTTACCCTTTTATTTTACATTAAACATTTGTTGATAGAAATTTTACAAACCAACAAATTTACACCAAAATGTAGATTAAACAATAACAAACATAAATAAATTTCTATAGATCAATCTTATTACTTAATACAATAATAAAATCAAATAAAACTTCAAATAAAAAATCTATGAAACCTAAATAACAAAAACCTAAATTTATGAATCCTAAATAAAAACCTCAAAATACATGAATCCTAAAATAAATAAATAAAAACCCAATATACATAAACCCTAAAAAAATCACTGCAGCACCAGTGTTCTTCGACCCCAAAATACATCTAAGATGTTGTTTCAGATCCACCATCTTCATCCTAATCGTTCTCCTTCCACACTCGCCCCTGCAACACCAAGCATCATCTTCTCCGTCGGGTAGATCCATAACAGAAAAAAGAAGAAGAGCAGCGGCAGCCGGCGGTGGGTGGTGAGAGGCGAGCAGCGAGAGGAAGGAGATGGAGTTGTGAGTCGATGGGTCTGCACAAGTGAGAGGAGGGAGAGGTCTGAAAGTTTTTAGGGTATTTGAGAGAGAGGGGCAAGAGTGGAAACAAAATGGCTGAGTGGTAAGGACACATATTTTCTAGCTGAATCGGTCAGCCAAAAATTTCCACATTAAGCCGCTACCGAACGGGTAGATATGGCTGAGCGAATCAGCCATATCTCCTGGACAGCCAGTTAAGCCGCTACCGAACAGCCCCTTAGTTATGAATTCAAACATGCAGCTTTAAGAAGTTGTACTCAAGTATCATTACTTGTATTCTTGAATTTTAAGTAATATTCATCAATAAACAGTACATGATGCATAAAAATTTGTTTTTTTATTAAAGTAAAGTAATAAAATACTAAGGTGTCTTGCATGTAATCTTCTTGAGACCATTGTTAAAGGTTATTGTCCTCATTAATCTAAAAATATATATCCATTTTACACCTCATATAAATTATTTTAACCATCGATTTTGTCGACGTCATTGATTTAAATTTGACATAAGTAGATTTGGTAACATTTTTTTTTGATGTAAGTAGATCTGATAACATAATTTGAGAACCCAATCTATGCATGCATTCTTTTAATTGGACAACCAATTTGAGACTTTTGTCCTACTACAATACCCTCAAACAACTATATCTTACTAAGATTGGATTCAATCCTCTTTCAAATAGATTTTAAGGAAAAATAAATAAACAAATAAAAGAAACCACACTCTTTCTGCTTCTGAGGAAGAAGATGAAGAGGGACATGATTTCGACATAAAGGGCATGTGGATCGTGATTGAAGCCACGTGTCGATGCAGTTGACATGGAAGTAGTGACAGCATTGCGGCAACCGTCGGTAGTGTTGCCCTCCGTCTACATCGTGAAGACACACCGCACAATATAGTGGTCTGGTGGTGGCGGTTGCATTACGTTTAGCAGTGAAGATGGGGAATTGATGACGATGGTGGATACTTTTGATGATGCGAAAGAGGATGGGGACGACAACAACAATTATGAAAATATTGGATTTATTAGTCAATACTAAAATCACAGTAGCATATAATTTGGAGATAATAAACTCGATTTGTTCGCCTTCCATGACAACTTGATATTAACGAAGAGGAGGACCAACCATAGGATTATTTAGCCTCCTATATTATCGTATTTATAATGAATTTATTCATTAATAGTAGATAAATGGAGATGGATGGATGAATAAATTTGGTTACGTAGACGATGGCTTTAGAAGTCAATGGTATTGGAAAGACCATTGGGTCATGCCCCCCACAACATTATTAAATTAAAGACAAAGTGTTGATTGCTTCTAGAATTGAACGTTATTATTTTTCTTTAAGATAAACATAAATGTCTATAAATTATTTAATTGATGATTCTTACAATTTAAATTAAAAACATGTTTAAGTAAAACTTGTTAAGGCTTTGGGGGGATGTGGCTCAGAAACCCATCTACCCCGGGTTCGAATCCAGGCGTTGGCAACTTGTGGCCACTGAAGAGTTATCTCAGGGTTGCATGCTTAGCAGTCATCAGTGTCAGGGATTAGTCTAGGCAAAACCTATGATACCCTTTAAAAAAACATGTTTAAGTAAAGTAATATAACAAAATATTTGCATGAAAGATGCCATGTTGCTAAATCAGTTATGTTGTTGAATCCAGGTGTTGTCAAAGTCTTTATGGTCATGAAGGTTCATCTTTGATGACTTCAGATCATTAGTGGTCGTCTAAGGATTAGTTGGTGTGCGTAAACTGACCCGAAAACTCACGATTGCTAAAAAATAATGTTTGAAAGTTAATTTTCTATACGGACGATAGATCTTGAGAAAGGATCAAAGTCGTTATTTTTGATAGAGAAAGATTAATTTTCTTTATTTGAAATAAAAGCTTTATGTAGTGCTTGTAATTATCGGTATATTAAATAATAACTTAACATGTATAAGAGCATTCCCAAGAGATTCTCTAAAATGGAGAAAGAAGCATCAAAATCTATAAAAGAAAAAAAATACATTCAACTCTAGCAAATTTTAAGATTACAACATTAATAACATTTTTAAAATATTTCATTCATCTTATAAAAATATTATTTCTCTTTCTAAAACTTTAACTTCAAGATTTCCTATTGGTAAAAATATATCAAAAAATACTTCTTCCTCGTTGTAATCATCTTAGGGTCCAAATTTGAAGAATTTTACACACTCTCTCCTACTTTCTCTGCTTTGGGGAAAGATTTTGAGAATCTGTTGGAGCAAAAATTATGTCCAAATTCTCTATTTTTTTCATTTCGAAAAATCTATTGGAGATGCTCTGATATATATATATATGGGAAATTAATTAAAATACCCTAAGTTTGACCATTTCTTACCAAAATACCCTAAATCTCGGAGAGTTTACCAAAATACCCTAATTTTCCGCGGTGGGCCCCATGTCAAAATGTGTGCGTGTGTGCGTGTGCCTTGTAAACTTCTGATTTTGAAAATGAGTTGGCGTGTGCAAGTGTGTGCTGGAAGGAAAAGATAAATTTGTTTACATGGTGTAATAAATTTCGAACTTGGAGAAATAGTGAGTTACTTCACTTCTTTTGCGAGTGAGTTAAACCTTGTTTTAAAAAAATCGTAACAATATTAGATCGTATGGTTTTATGGATGAAAACGATATGAACACGTGGTTGACATATCAACAAGTGTGAGAGTCGGTCGACTATCCCAGTATGGGTGATATTGATGTATTTTTAAAATTTTTGCACAAGGAGAGTTTCAGTGAATGCACTTTCAAATGATGAGCAAGGTTGCGTGTGAGCGATCTTTGAGATCGGTGTGTGTGGTGGTAACTTATGGGAGTGTCGTGGCATGCATATCAAAACCTTGTTTTGTGGGATATTTTGAGTGTGTAAAACAATTTAAATCATTGTGTTGTCATGCATGAAGGCTATGAACTCGCTAGGTAGTAAGGGATATCGTGCCTAAGAATGTGCGAAGTTCCGGGAGTGGAAAATGTGGTCGAGTCGTCGATGGTTGATTTGCGATCTTAGTGTTACAGTATAGGGAGGATAGTGCCTACCTGTAGCCTCGGTCTTTGTCTGTGGAAGTAGGCAAAATACTTTGAAAGGTAACGTTGTGGTATGTGGATGAGTCGGTATCGGCGTATAGCCGAAGTTGAGGAGAAGTTGAATTTAGGCTAATTGCCAGGATTTGGTGTGGAAGTCAACGACGAGTGTTGAGTCGTTGTCGGGAGATTTGAGAGTTGAAAGGCTAGCCCTGGTGTGATTTCATTTGTCGGGTGTGAGCGCGGAGATAAGAGGACGGTTGGGATACGTGTGTATCTGCCCAGAGGGTGGACCGCCTTTTTGGTGAGTATCCTGAAGGTGGAGATGTGTTAGTTGGATAAGTGATTCTTCCTTTGTGACTGTTATGTCAATTACGAACGAGGTAGTTAGCCCAACTCATGTGGGACACGTAGACTATGTTGGTTTGCAAGGATGTGTCTTATAGTTTGATTTATTTGAGCGTGCTTCAAGTGGACCCGAAGAGTCGGTCGGGAATAAGGACTCGATCGAGTGTAGTAGACGGTCATAATTTGTGATTCACCTAGATGGGAGAAAGACAAGGTTGTGAGTCTTTCTGAACCTAAATTTTATACAAATGTGACAGAGTTATTATATAACTGTGTGCTTCTCAGCTGCATTTATTACAAAGCGACGATTAAGTGTGTGGTGTGGTTGTTATCTATTCGCCTGTTTCCAACTGCTTAAATATGAAGCTATGAATAAGTGTGTGGTAGAATGCATGCTTTAATTATGCATTGTGATCTGGCGTTGTCGAGAAAATGGGGGGTGTGTCCCATATTAATTATATATATGAATTTGTTTCATATATAGCGAGTGTGCTCTTTGGCGCTGTCACGGTGTGTGTGACTATAGCGTGTGCCAGTAGCAGGTGTTAAAAGGTGATTGTCATTTTAAAGTGTGCTTATTTAAATGTGTAGTTGCATATAAATTGCATATGACATGGTGTGATGTATATGGGGGGTGTGTCCCATATGGATTATTCGAACGAACTTGGTCTATTCCCGAGGGCGGGTGTGTGCCCTAGATCAGGCCACAAGTGTGTAGTGACCAGGCAGGAATTCCCGTTATTTGTGTGAGGGGATGAATTGCAAAACTAGCTATTGCATATTGTTTCGTATACTCTTTTATATAAATGTTGTGTTTGTTGTGAAGAAAGCGTGGCCTTGTGTGTGTGCAAATGATCGTGACGATCGAACCTCTGGTGTGTGGGGGTTGTGTGGATAAGTTGGTGGTAACTTATATCTAGTGAGCATGCGAAGCATGGTGGGGATGAATTGATGTGAGGTTAAGTGGTGGGCTAGTGTTGATGGGGGATGAGCATAGGTGGAGATCTTTGCTCGGGGTTTGCTCATAAGTCGTTCAGATATGACCAAATTATGTGTGGAGTTGCATGGATGTCTAAGTGGCGTGTGGTATTGTTACCCGGAAATAAAAGAATGGGGTGACAATGGGTGACTAGATAAGAAGAAAATTGTGTACTCTTGAGTTGATTGATGAGTGCGTTTGCCTTGTATCGTTGTAATAATTGTGAAAATGTTGGATTGATTAGTTCATGATATCTTGTAGTAGATATGAAATCTCTGAGAATGTTGAACTGATCCTTGTATGTAAAGGAATGCAAAGGAGTGGGTTAATATCGTTTGAGGAATGAGAAGTGTGTGGTCGCTTCGATCGTAGCGTGGAGGTCCGGTTTGACTTGGTCGAATTTCTCGTATGAGATGTGGTGAAACTGTGGGATTAGACATAGTAACCGTTGAAATTGTGTGTATGGAGTGGTCAACGTTGAAGGAGAAATGTTCCATGTTAGCCTGAGGTAATTGGGGGCGGTAGTATGGAATAAGAGAGTAAGTGTAAAGTAAAAAGTGTGACAAGTGGCTCGGAAAGAGGGAAGCTATGTTTCAGAACGTCACCATTGGGTGCATGAACTCTAGTGAGAGTATGAGAAAGGGGATTTGTGTGTACGTGAGTAGTTTAAGCGTGGAGGAAAACTAGCTTATGTGATTGATCAAGAGTGTGTATCTTCTAGTGAGTTATTCTTTGGAAATGTGTTTTATGTTTGAGAAGGAAGTGTAAGAAGGTAGTCGAATGTAGTGCTCGGATGAAGGACCATGGGATTGGACTTGATAGTAGTATGGGAGTGATGTTGTAGTAAAAGTGTGGGAATTGATTGTTATCAATGGGTTGTGGTCGGCACATTTAATGCAAGAAGGTATTATTTGCCTTAGACGTATTTTGTGCTAGAAGAGTGATTGTAGAGTTGTGTATAGTCTGGAGAGGAAAAAATCTTAATTGCGGGATTAAGGTGATAGTCAAGGTTGATCCGGTGATCGGTTGGCGAATTGAGCGTCGTTATTTTATAAGGGTTTTGGGATGTGTGGCGTTAACTTCGGTAGAAGGCGTTCTTTTAAGGAGGTAAAATTTTGTGTGAAACCCTTAGTGTGACGCGTTTTAAAACCATGAGACTAGATGTGTGAATGATTTTTGGGTGAGACCGGAGGTCGTGTGGTTGACCACCAATAGGTCATGCATTTCGTGAGAAGTTAAGCGTGGCCCGAGACCGCCACAGGGTGTAAGCAGAAGGAAGAGTTTGATCGAATGCCGTGTGGGAGACAGTGCAATACTTATGGTTAGTCATGAAAAGACGTTGTGCGTTGGAGAGAAAGGAGAAACAAGACCCAGTTATGATGGGCCGTTCGCTATCATTGAGCGTGTGGGAGAAGTGGCGTACAAGTTGGAGTTGTCTGACGGGCTCCGGAGAGTTCATTCGATCTTTCCTATGTCGAACTTGAGGAAGTGTCTGGCCGAAGAAACCATGGCAGTACAGTTGGAAGACATTAGTGTTGATGAGAAATTGAGGTATGAAGAGGAGCCAATGGAAAACGTAGATAGTAAGATACGAAAGACGAGGAACAAAGAAGTTCGTTTAGTGAAGGTCCAGTGGAAGTATCATAAAGGACGAGAGGCTACTTGGGAAGTGGAAGCGGTCATGAAGTCCAGGTACCCTCACCTCTTTGAGAATGGAATTCCGGGGACGGAATTCTTTTGAGGGGGGAGTGTTGTAGTAACCGTGTCTAAAATAAACGAGTTTCAAGCTTGGTGGTAGAAATTGTTAAAATGAAAGTTGAGGGGAGTATTTTGTAAATGAGGTCTAGGGTATAAATGGGCACAAAACCCTAGGGGAAACATTCTAATACTGAATTGTTGTGTTGATTGACGGCTGAAGGAAGAAGAAATAGAGAGAAAGAAAGGTTTGGAGTTCTTGTGCATTTTGGAGGATAAAGGAGCTTTGAGCTTGGAAATCAGAAGAAAGGGTGTGTTGGGATTCGATTTCTGCAAGAAGTCATCCAGGTAATTCTCTTCTACTCATCCTTAATCTGTGGGGTGTGGTTAAGATGATTTATTTTGGAGTTTTTGTCAAAAGTTGAGGTTGAAGCTTATTGGGGAAGTTTGGGCGTTATATTGTGTTTTTACTGTTGAGGTTTCAGTAATTGTTGAGCTTGGTGATCTTATTATTGTTGCTAATCTCTATTTCGTGAGATTTCGACCATAGCAGTGTTTTCTCAGTCCATTTAGGACACAGGTCGACGTCCGGAAAGCTTCTGGACGTCCGGACACTTGGTTAGTTTGAAGGTTTCTGGGTAAGTATCCGATAGTTATATGTGTGTCCGGATGCTATGAGATTCCGGATAATTCCCGGAAAGAGTGTTGTCCGGAAAGCTTAGTGACCGGAAAGTGTATTGTCCGGAAAGGGGTGTGTGTCCGGGAAGTTTTGTGTGTCCGGATTGTGAGCTGTCCGAAAAGGGGTGTGTGTCCGGGAAGTTTTGTGTGTCCGGATTGTGAGCTGTCCGGAAAGGGGTGTGTGTCCGGGAAGTTTTGGTGTGTCCGGATAGTGGGGTGATCAGCTTACGTTTTGCTATTTATTCAGGAAAACCGGGTGGAAATGCCTATCTGTGTGAGAAAGGAAAGTAAGCATGTCAGGTGAGTCTTTCTAACTAAAGCTTGATGGTACTTGTTCGTTTACTTGTACATGTGTGTTCACTTAACGAATGTTGCATATAAATTACTTATGCATGGCGTGCTGTATATGGGGGGTGTGTCCCATACGTTATGGTGTGATGCCTATGGGGGGTGTGTCCCATATGTTATGGCATGAGACTTATGGGGGGTGTGGCCCATATGTTATAGTGTGATGCTTATGGGGGGTGTGGCCCATATGTTATAGTGTGATGTTTATGGGGGGGGGGGGGGGTGTCCCATATGTTGGTTTCCAAACTTTCTATTGATTTATGTTTCGCAAAACTCTTTAATTGCTATATGTGGTGTGGATGTAACTGAGGGACCTCACTAGACCTCGTGGTCTAACCCTCGCATTTTCAAAACTGAAACCCTTTTCAGGTAAGCAGGTTAAGGGCAGTTCCTCTAGTGGTAAAGAGAAGGCGTGAGAGCGGGCGTGGCTTGGCATTAGTGGACTTCCTTTACATTCCTGTATTAGAAACTCTCAGTTGTAATTAGGGTTATTCCACAAACCCAAATGATGAATTTTGATGACGTGAACCTTGGGCCAACTCTTGGCGATTTATTATAATTGATGTCTTATTTCGGCATGCTTTGGAGTGGGTTGTTACAACTATATGGAAAAAGTAAATTATATCGTATTTCTTATGCGTTTTGGAGATTAACCATGAAAATACACTTCAACAACCATTTTTGGTTTTTCCTCAAATGTCACCGGCCTCCGCAAGGCCATTGAGGATTTTCCTATTCTTTAGGACCTCTGGGATTAGTCGAAGTGTGTGCAAGCTAATCCGGATACCTACGGTTAAAAAACCATTTTTGGATTAACATGGTGAATGTGGTATAAATTTGTTACCATCAAAACAATGTCACTAAGATGAATCCAGTGATACCAAAATCACACAAAATAATAACCCGACATTCTTCTTAATCATGTCATTTAGATGCATCATTTAACTTATGATTGAGATATAACAATTTCTATATTATTGTTTTCATTTGTGAAAAAGGAATCCGGTGATACCAAATTGCACAAAATAAGGACCTAAAATCAGTGTTTGTTAGACATTATTAATTTCCAACAACTATTTTAGGCTCATGCTCAGCTCAAATCGATAAAGTTGAATTAGGTAACAATGTAAAGAAGAAGGAATCAAAGTGCTATAATTCTATACAAAAACAATTGAATGCAACTTTGATATTTATCTATCGATGACTCGATGTTGCTCTCTTCAGACTTTTTTTCGAATTTGATAAATGTTGGTTGATTGTGTATCTCATTAGAGTTATATGATTCAAAGTATCCTTTCCTATTTGGTCTTTTTGAATTTCATATTAGAAGTTGCGATCATATCAGAGTTGTGTTAAGAGAGGAAGACTTGCCAAATTCAGGTATGTGTTAAGAGAGGAAGAATTGACGGAAATTTACCTAAATCGATCCTAATGACCGAACCATACTATTGAATCATTAAGAAACGAATTACATATCTGAATCCATTGATGAGTCGACTTCTTTACGTGGAACCTTGACGATGAACGAACCAAGTGGGTGTGATGATCTTCCTCAACCAAAGCCCTAAATGTTCTATACCGAACAGTTGATTATGATAGATGGGGTCAGAAATCTTTTCTTGTGCTTTGGTATACATGACCATTTTATAGGCATTCGATTAGGGTTCCATTAAACTCTGCCAAGGAAGCACTTGATGGAAGAAGCATTCCCAGGTTATTTCAATGTAACTATTGGCTTCGGGTGTTTCTTTATTACCGGAACCCTGCCATGCACCAAGTTACAAGGCCCAAGCCCAACAATATGTTTTAGGCATTCTAGAAGAGGATAGAAGGGGTGCTTATGTAATTTGCCTGTGGTAATTTCCTTTGATGTTGGGACTGACTTTTGACTCCTACACTTTTTTGCCAGGTATTTGATCCCCGAGTTGGGCCCATGCTCCCTTAAAATCACATATTCTGCACATACAGATTTGAGTGTAAAATCTTCTTTTAGTTTATACCTTCTTAGTCTTCACGATGGAGGGCTGTATGGTCTTTTGGCTATAATTTTAATATGATACGTATTGGTTCAGGGACTATACTAATCCTCTGCTTCCTGTGGCTTCCTCAGCAATAGCTGCTACTGGTCAGGTAAACACATAAACCAGCTACATGGTGGTAAATTAATATGTGCTGTTTGCTTGCTTATACCATTGATCATAGAATTCAGTTGATTGATGAAGCAAATAATACAAATTGGGCCATCGTATTGATGTCTTGTATTTATAGACTCATGTCGAGGGGAAAACCATAAAAAATGGAAAAGTAAATAAAACCCTAAAAACCATTCATCTGAACAGTATGTAAATGTACATAAACGAAATTTGTCTGGTATGCACATGTACACAAAATGCATAGTGCGTAGAAACCAAGAAATATTTTCAATTACATAGGGGCAGGTTCCATTAGGAACCCAAAATTGGTTAAGAACCTTGGGACTCACGGCTCGACATGTGGCATATTCATCATGAAGAGGGATACGTGGCACGCTGTGGGTGGTTCGTAGATTCTTGAACTTCCTTCTACACACACACATACATACATATCTATATCTATACTACTATATTAAAATTCTAAAACGGTTACTTTTCTAAACATACGGTTTTCTAAACATTCAGTTTCTTTCTAACCCACTACTTCTTGTCCCCATTTTCTGCAACCCACGATCTCCTTTAGCTTCCTTCTCCCCCAACAATGGTCATTACCTCTCTTAAGAAGCATTTTTCTCCCCCGAATGTCGATCCAAAATCAGAAACCCAATCGTCACCATCTCCTTCGCTCCGGCTCTGTTCTTACATCATCACCGTCTCGCTCTCTCCTTCCCCCTGTCATTTCCATCCCGTGTTTCCACCGTCGCTCCGATCTCTGGCCGTAGCCGCCGTCGCCGTCGCTGTTGTTGTTACATGTTCTTAGACCAATTTACTAACTTTTTATGAATTGCTTGTGAGATGCATATCATTCTAACATGATTTGTGAATTTACATTCGATTTAATTGCTGAATTGATTTGTGGTTTTTTGTTATTGATCAGCGCGGTGAGCAGTCCAACATGGGATTTGAGTTGTTACATTGAAATCTTTTGCATTGAAGGTAACGTGTGGGGAAGGTGAAACAGGGACATTCTATACTTCATTTTTGAAAAATAATTCATATAAAATTATGAATTTAAATCTTATATTTGTTTTTATTTTTGATTCACTCATTATAGACTAATGTGAATGTTAATCATGCTCTATAGGGTAATGTTACTTTGGATTAGTGTCTAACATCTTATTTCAATCCGATATGAGCAACCATATGTGGGATTCATTTATTGATTGGGTTTTTTTAATTTTTGTGACAGTGAATGAATATGTGGAAGCACACAGTCCTGCTATCAAATCTTTATCAAATTTGGTAGTTCATTTATTTGTTATTGACACTAATTTCGTGCTTTAGTTTGACTATGTTGAAGTTGCATTAGATAAAGGTAAACTCTACATTATTAATTGAAGCTTACATATTATGAGCATGCTTACAAGTAAACTGTTTGTCGTGCCGTATATGTTTGAAATAATTTTATATATCAGCAAATTTGAACACTTTGAAGCCGCTATTTATCCATCTGTTTTAATTTATGATGGGTGTTTACTTATTCAGGTAGGAAGGGAAAACAACTAACCAAGTGATCACGAGAATCACATCATGGCCGTTTCAGTTATTCCTCTTCGATTGAGAAGTGAGCTCTAATGAGACATATGCATCAGTTAATTTTTTGTGACATATTTAGCTAGTGCCTATTTGATAAGAAATAATACAAAGCATGTAGCAAGATTGAGAATTTTATTTGGTTAATCGAATTGTATCCCGCCGCATCGTACGAGTATACTGACTAGTATATGGAAATTCTAAAAGAATTATTTTCAAGAACCTTGAAATTTTATATGCTAAACTTGGGGTTATGATGTAAAGTGTAAACACTCACTCCCCACCAACCTCTTATTAACCCGCCTCCCATTTATTTATTTATTTATAAGTTATAATTAGTATTCTTATAATTATTTATTGAGTTTACTTTTAATTTTAATTTTTTAATTTTTTCATTTTAGACCATTATCATATTAACATAAATAATTTTATATGAATTAAAGTGTATTAAGACATACGTTTTTTTAAATTATACCATTATAATGGTCTTGTGAATACCTTTTCTAATTGAACCCAATATTAAATATTTTTGGATTTAATATATTATTAAATATCATGATTATATACAAATTAATACATTTTAATTTGTACTATATTCTTTACATTATAAAACGCATTTTTTACAAATTATACCATTATAATCTTTTCGTCACTAATTTCAAAATAAGATCATTATTGAATATTTTTTTAATTTAATAATATTGTAAAATATCATAAATACGTATCAAGATTTTTCAAGAATGATGTATAGAGATTTTTTTTAACTTGTACATTTTACACCATTATCCATATTTATCTATCTATACTTTTAAAAAAAAATTCTATTACGGTTATTATTGAATTTTTAAGAGATACAAATCTCGATGCATAATGTACAAGTTTAAAACTTTCAAAACCTCTCACATTCAACATAATAATTAAAAACAAAATTATTTTTTATTTTTAAATTACACTTTATACTCTTATAACTAGTTATTTAATTTACTTTTATATCTTTTTTTTCATTTTCCATTTTACAGCTTTATCATATTAACATACATAATTGTATATTAACTAAAATACATTAAAAACATGTTTCTTTTTTACAAACTATATTATTATAAACGTCTCATCGATATGTTCAATATGAGCTAAAATGTCATGAGTTTGAAGATCCCATTATCGAGCGAATCATTTTCAATTTTTTTTGACCAATTGACCATATTAATCTTGAATTTTATATATTCGATATGCAATTTAAAAACACATAAAACCATAAAATCGGCATCATGTGATGAAGAATAAAACTAAACATGAATGATGAAACAAGATTATTCTTTTGAGTTCTCAGTTTTAGATTCAAAATATTCTATACCGCATCACATACAGATACGTAACTAGTTTACTAATAAAAGTAGGAAATATAGACGATGGCTTTGGAAGTCAATGGTGAATAAGTTGCGGGTTAGAACCGGAAAGACGCATCCAAAAGAGGTCATGTCCCCAAGTCATTATTTGGAATTAAAGACAAGTGCTGATTACTCTAGAACTTTATTATTTTTTCCTTAAGATAAACATAAATGTCTATAAATTATTTAATTGATGATTTTATTGAACCGGTCTACCTGGTATAAAAAAAACCTATGTTTTAGTTTTTACGTTTCAATTTTTATGGCCCAACTATTTTCACTTTTTTTTAATTTAATATTCATTTGTTTATTGTCCCAAATGCCCTATTTAAAATCATTGTTCTAAAAAACTCGTCGCATAATCGTCATGGTGCGTCATTGCACTAAGGCTTGTGTCTCACGTCACGTTAAGCCCCGTGGCATGCCATGACCTAATGCGCAATTTTCGAATGCGATATTTGGTTTTTCTTATGTGTTTTAATGTCTTATTTGCAAGTTTTTTATATATATAACCTAATTTAATTTGCTTATTACCATTAACTCATTTAATAACAATACAAAACATATGTTTTAATATATAATATTTTATATTAATTAGAAATTTGACGTCATAAGTCATGTCTTGAAAACGTCATAGCTTCGCTGTGACTTCTAAGGCTTAAGGCTTGATCTTGCCGTCACGTCACACCTCACGTCATTTAAAACATTGATTAAAATTGAAATTAGAGGAGGGTAGTTTGGAGTTTGGACTAGTGGGTCCTTTCTATAGACTCTAGAAAACACCAAAGACATGCGTGCCAACAACCTTAGGGCATCCACAATGGTAAACCCATCTCAATGACTTGATCAAAAAAAATATATTAAAAAAATAGTGGGTCCTACCAAAGACTTGAACTTGCCTCTCACAAACAATTGTTCAAACGCTTGAGAAAGGCCAAGTCTTTCATTAGTAAACCATTTCTCAAGTTCTTACTACAATCATCAACCTATCCTCAAGTCATGTTCAAGCCTTTCCTCAAGCCATGTTCAAATGCCATTGGAGATGCTCTTATGAACACGTAGAGTAAATTGCATACGAACGATATTTCGTATGCCATTTTATTATAACTTCATTCTTCAAAAATATATATATTTAAGATCTTTAGTATACAAAGAGGGAGATTCATGGAAAAATACGTTGCATAAATAAAAGACCAAAAAACACTCCATTAGATTAATTGATGTAATGGATGTATTAAGAAGGCGATTACAACTTCATTTTTAAATTAAAAAATCTTCCGCCTCCTATTTTTTAAATCGAAAATATACGAAATATGATCAAAATTCAAACGAAGGATCGTGCGAGAAAAAAGGTTAAGGTGAGAAGTGTAAAAAAGGATTTGGACCCTTGATCACTTTTAATCTCACATCCACCTATGAATTGCACTTCTCACGAGAATTGATTCCGTGCATTTTGGTGCATCTCATTAGTGTTGATCTTCAATTATGAATAATCCACGGGTCTAGATCCCTTCTTACGCTTCTCACATAAATTCCTTTGTTATCAGAACCTAATCATATATATATATATATATATATATATATATATATATATATATATATATATACTAGAAATGTACTCGCGTAATGGAACGCGATACATCTCGATATAAATGTTTCGTTTTATATTTTGTCTTTGTCAACTTTATAATACAATTTTGTGTGGTTTTGAGGAATAAAAATGTTTTTGTTATAAATTGGTTTAATTTATTTTATTTTTAGTTTAATTTAGGTTTAATTGATGTAATATATTTTAGGTTTAATAATATAATGTTTTGTATGGAAAAAAAACAATTAAGTATTCTGTTAGAATTCAATGATTATCTTAATTATATTTTAGATTATTTATATTTAAAATGAAATTTTATTATGTATTTGATTATGTTTATCCTTTAGTTAGTTATGAATTCAAACATGCAGCTTTAAGAAGTTGTACTCAAGTATCATTACTTGTACTCTTGAATTTTAAGTAATATGCATCAATAAACAGTACACGATGCATAAAAATTTGTTTTTTTTATTAAAGTAAAGTAATAAAATACTAAGGTGTCTTGCATGTAATCTTCTTGAGACCATTGTTAAAGGTTATTGTCCTCATTAATCTAAAAATATATATCCATTTTACACCTCATATAAATTATTTTAACCATCGATTTTGTCGACGTCATTGACTTAAATTTGACATAAGTAGATCTGATAACATAATTTGAGAACCCAATCTATGCATGCATTCTTTTAATTGGACAACCAATTTGAGACTTTTGTCCTACTACAATACCCTCAAACAACTATATCTTACTAAGATTGGATTCAATCCTCTTTCAAATAGATTTTAAGGAAAAATAAATAAACAAATAAAAGAAACCACACTCTTTCTGCTTCTGAGGAAGAAGATGAAGAGGGACATGATTTCGACATAAAGGGCATGTGGATCGTGATTGAAGCCACGTGTCGATGCAGTTGACATGGAAGTAGTGACAGCATTGCGGCAACCGTCGGTAGTGTTGCCCTCCGTCTACATCGTGAAGACACACCGCACAATATAGTGGTCTGGTGGTGGCGGTTGCATTACGTTTAGCAGTGAAGATGGGGAATTGATGACGATGGTGGATACTTTTGATGATGCGAAAGAGGATGGGGACGACAACAACAATTATGAAAATATTGGATTTATTAGTCAATACTAAAATCACAGTAGCATATAATTTGGAGATAATAAACTCGATTTGTTCGCCTTCCATGACAACTTGATATTAACGAAGAGGAGGACCAACCATAGGATTATTTAGCCTCCTATATTATCGTATTCATAATGAATTTATTCATTAATAGTAGATAAATGGAGATGGATGGATGAATAAATTTGGTTACGTAGACGATGGCTTTAGAAGTCAATGGTATTGGAAAGACCATTGGGTCATGCCCCCCACAACATTATTAAATTAAAGACAAAGTGTTGATTGCTTCTAGAATTGAACGTTATTATTTTTCTTTAAGATAAACATAAATGTCTATAAATTATTTAATTGATGATTCTTACAATTTAAATTAAAAACATGTTTAAGTAAAACTTGTTAAGGCTTTGGGGGGATGTGGCTCAGAAACCCATCTACCCCGGGTTCGAATCCAGGCGTTGGCAACTTGTGGCCACTGAAGAGTTATCTCAGGGTTGCATGCTTAGCAGTCATCAGTGTCAGGGATTAGTCTAGGCAAAACCTATGATACC
>JAWVWS010000500.1:0-25000 GCA_033807775.1 Saussurea involucrata | reverse complement strand
CAGCGAATTTTGTTTTAGTTCCTATTTAGTGTAATTATGATTTTTTTCCTTCTAAATTAGTATAACAATTAACAAATGTCTTATTTCGTATTCATTTTGATTGGTAACCAATAGAGTTGTCACGTCAAAATCAAATCAAGTAACATACTTACAAAAGAAAAAGAAATCATGATTACACTAACTAAAGCAAATTCGTTACCCATGTGATGAAAGAATACGCGATCCAAAATATGCAGGTACATGTTTACTTCGATAAGAATCAGAACATTGGCTGGTATATCAGGTCATGTTTAGAAGCCAAAACCTAAGCGGGGTTAAAGGCACGAAAACATAACGTAAAAGAATTCAACCACCAGAAAGAGTCTGATGGTACGTACCTGTGTTGCGTAGATATCTCCGGAAAGGTGTCATTATCGCACCCATGCTACTGAATCAATCTCATTTCTTGCTGCCTTGTACAGTTCAAGTCTTTTGGCAATTTCATGCCTCTTTGACATCAACGATGGATCTTCATCTAGTAACTCTGCAAGTTGTTTACCCTGAAACAACACATGCATGTTTTACACATTTTAAAGATTTCATTCCTAGAATTACTTAGTTGTTGAGAAAATAACCCACGGGAAGGGCCGAGAGGAATTAGCATACCAACTCGCTTTTAACATTACCTAAAAGACTTGAATGTTTGTTTAACCCTGAAAACATGCATTTTTTACACTTTCTATTTTGATCAAATGTGTAAAGTTCCATTTTAACCTTATAAACTTTTATCGGGATGTTAATCAAGTTTTTCATAGTGAATTGAGAAACGAAAATGTAGAACAAGAGTTACCTCCTTCCTTCCTATTTGTGTGTAGAAGTAGTTGAGTAGATTTTGCTTGGCCTCTTTAACTTGACAATAGACAACTGCTTTTGGAATTGTGTTCCTGAGTGTGTCTGATACCATACCGATATAAGAGGATACGTTTGACCCTATTCTCCTAAAGTGTGCTTCTGCATATCTGTCCACTAACGGATCAGACGGGTTTCCACGGTCGGAAGGTGGGTTTCTGCGATCAGCAGATGCGGTTCTGTGATCTCCGGGTGAGGGTGTGGGTCCCATTTTCTCCCCTTCCTGGGGAAGTTTCCGGAAGAAGTCGACAGTCAGGTATGAAGACTCCATGTCCACCAGTCTAACAACTGTCTTCTTACTTTCATCACGGAATTTTTCCAATGCTTCACCGGCAGCAGCAGCAAGGGCAGATTGCAGAGTCGGAAAACGCCTTAGCTCCTGTTTAAATAATGCTTTAATATCGCTTGCCATATTTAATATCAATATCAATATATAAATGAGAACCATATTATTCATAATGAAAATGCATGATATTCATGAATATTTAGGGTTATTCTTCATGAATAATACATGAAATAGTTAGTTCTCCTAAGTTCTCAAAATATTTATCCTTCTCATTTGAACTTTCCACCTCAATATATATTGCATGATATCTATAGTTTAACGTAGTTATAACTTTTTCCCTCTACACCTAATAAAAAGGTGCGTGATTTGATAAGAAGAATATTGAATGTTAATTCTTTCATGGGAAGGGAGAGATTAACAAGTGTGCTTCTAAAAAATCTGACCTCAGTTTCTCCAATTGACCTCCTCACGAGTTCTTTAAGAACGAAATGCACCTGAAGAGTAATTCCCAAGTAAGTTTCATATATAAAACGTAACTCTTTTCAAACTTGTGTAGTAGCTTAATTGCTAAAGGTATTCAAAGCTGCTTACTGCATCTACAGAAGCTTCAGCTGGTCCCCTAAAATAATTCAATGACCCATCAATAAGGCGCCTATAACCTTGTTCTGGAGCGATCAAATGTGGCTGGTAACCATCTGCCTCTGAAACAATTTTCCTCACACTTTGTAGCGAAAGATGCCTGTCAAATGGAAGCTTCCGTAATGCAGCAGGAAGCTGGTTGTCAAACACTCCATAAATTCGGTCACCTCCAGGCCGCCTGACATAACAGAAGAAATAGAAATTTATAGAAATGCAAAAGAGATACATCGTTGTAGCATGGTTTCACCAAAAACCATAAAGAAACCAACAAAAATCTTTAGATAACGTATTTACTGCTTACCCTCCATCAAGATGCTCCTTAAATATTTTTTCAAAAGCACGACAAAGTTCCAAGATAGTGTACATTTGAGCCTGAAAGAGAGCATTTAGGTTACAGTTATGCCACATTTCATAGTAAATTATACAAGATAAAAATAAATAGCTTACCCCCGCATCAATGGCAATAGGTCTCCCAAGATGGTCTAACTCTGCTTCCATCTCATCAACACCTTTGTTTATCATTGAAGTGATTCTTGGTATTTTTGCTTTGATTACAGATTCCAAATGCTGCAGAGAGAAGAATGCTATTGTAAAGGGTATACCGGTCATTTCTGTTAGGTTTTAATTGCAATAGCAAAATCTTTACACATGTGGACTTAAGTTAGGTTCACAAAGCAGTATGTACTACACACAAATAACATGCACAAACACTATTATAAATATACCTGTGAGAGAAGTTTAGCCAGATATGCCGAACCCATTTTACTTGCCAAGTGTCCATAGTCGGGACTTGAGGCAAAATACTCCTGCTCCCTCCGCCTTGCATAAATCATATCAGTATTTTTGTTAATATCAGCTTGGGATCTGTTTACGATTCCCACCCAAGGATGCTGAAGACGATAAGCTCTTCCTTCAAGGACCTTTACAATGTAGAGTATTCACATCATGCATGTAATAATAATAATAAAAAAATGCCCAAAATATTCACTTTATCTATTAAGGTGATAATATTGAAAAGAAAAATAGATGGTCTCACATCCAATGCATTAGTTCCTTTGTCCATCAGATCAAGCTTTGTCAACACCCCAAACGTCCGCTCACCTAGTCAATTTGAGCAAGTCAAACAAGAAGAAAACACCCAGAAAATAGAGACAAACAAACATTTCAGCAAAATGGGTAAGCATACCCGATGGATCAACCTCCCTGGCAAGTTTCATCGCATCAGATGTTGCTATGTCTTGGTTGGCAGGAGATATTGCAAGTATGATAGAGTTGGGCTGAATAAAATCAAGCAATCATTGGATGTAAACAACTACAAAATTACAGAGAAACTTCCACAAAATATGGTACACATTAAGTCGCATTTCATTTGTTATTCATTAGTACATGTTTAATAATAAATGGTACATATTTCACCAATACACTTGTTGAAGTTTAATAGTTTATTAAAAGGAACATAAGATAGAATTACAATTACCTTCTCAACATAAGTTCGAACCATCTTTTCTATGTCTTCAACTATAGTTTCAGGCTGTCCTTCTGCAAAGCAATTAGCTCTTTGCATCAGATGAAGCTCGGATCAATCAAATAATTAAAGACGAAGGTTCAGAAAAATACCAACAGCAACTTTCGTCAATCCAGGTAAATCAATTAGCGTCAAGTTAACAACTGGAAGAACAGAAAAATCATGATATGGTGTCAGCATCATATCACAAGCAAGTATAAAAACAACACTTTATGATGAACATCTAAAATTTCACTCACTTCATCAAGGTTTACATAATATTATATCAAGAGGAAACACACCATTCGGGGAATATATACTGAGATGGATTGGGATTGGAGATATTTGTTTTGACTTCCCCGTGATTCTGTCTGTTTCATCTTGAATCTCCTTCCGCACCAAAGCTGTATAAAAATCATAAGTATATGTTAGTTTTCAGCATTAACGAAGACATGCCAAAAGTTGTGGGTAAATACACCAGCAGTGCAGGTAATATATTTATTTACTTGGTATAATATTTGTCTTAAAAAATGAAAAATTGTGCGATATTTATACCAGTAAAGTTAAGGAGCAGTCATTTTACATACCAAAATCAGTGAATCGTCTCCGTGGCATATGTCCAAATTCTGCATACTCCTCTTGTCTGCCCTCTGTCTTGTGTAACTGCAACACCAAAGGTCGCCTCGTGACAATCCCTGAAATAGGCATGCATTCAGTATGTACCATGAACATAAAGGACTGGAAATACAGTTGCAAGTAAAACCAAACAAGCAACTAACC
Organism: Saussurea involucrata; assembly: GCA_033807775.1. Lineage (NCBI taxonomy): Eukaryota > Viridiplantae > Streptophyta > Magnoliopsida > Asterales > Asteraceae > Saussurea > Saussurea involucrata. The sequence goes on along the minus strand of JAWVWS010000500.1, from coordinate 20,903 downwards.
AGATCCTCTAGGAAGAAAATCTCTGCCAACAATGCTCTCTAAAACCGAGGACTTCCCAGAACTCTATTACCAGCTCAATTTGAGTTCACAAAACAAGAAAGCAAATGATTAGATATAATCAAAACCTCAATAGATGAACAATATAAAGAGAAATATTCAACTTGAGCTGCAATCACATCAAATAAGGCATGAGTTACATTTCACCTACCAAAATGAGAACATGAAAAATGAGCTTTAGGAACAGATATAACAAACAAATCCTTGAAACCCCAACCCTCCTTCAAGTTACCCAACATTTAGAGATTTGAAGGCTTGAAGTTGTAACTTCTTCTGTTCTTCCTAACTTGCCCCCTCCTAAGTCCTAACCCCTCAACCCATAACTATTCATGTTTCCTCTAAAAACCTTCAAAATAGCCTTAAAAGTATATTTTTTTTAAGGGTGCCCAAGGCTATGCCTAGACCAATCCTTGGCAAATTAGGACCGTAAAACATCAGCCCTGATAAACTCAGTGACCACAATTGTTGTGTATGCCTGGCTTCGAACCCTTGGCAGATGTGTTATTCCACCACATCCCCGGGGCCTTAACCACTACACCACAAGTCTAAAAAGTAGAATTACAATTCAGTTCCAACGCCATATTTAGAATTCTATGCCCCCTGTTCTGCAACAGTGTCTGAAGTGAACAAACATTTGCTTCTTCCTTTAGCATTACTATTCTAATATTCTCTCTATCTCATACAAACGCAGTGATATCATATTCCTATGTAAATTCTCTATAATTCCTGTGCAATTGCATACCTAAATACAATAAATCAAAGTAATACAGTTACCATATGTTTTATTCGCTATCATACGAGCTACTTTAGCCTTTAGAGTTTAGATCAATAGAAATAACAGCAACAGAAAATTTGATCACTTACACTGAGACATTTCGGAGGATGTTAACATCTACGAATTAAAATTACGCAAAAGTTGTAGGAGATGAAGGAAGAAACGAACCTGGCCACCGACGACGGCAACAGAGGGAAGAGCGTCCCAGAGAGAAGAAAAAGTGGTGTCGTCACCGCCATAGTCTCCGAGAGCAGTACAAGCTCTCTGTATACGATTCACCAGACCAATCAAACTCTCCATTGTCGCCATAATAGCAATTATATTCTCTTCTCAGCTCACATCAACAAAGGAAAACCCTCGCGGAAACCGTATGATCCCTACAATGACAGAAAGCTCGAATTCGGGATGAAGAATCGATGTAAGATTTTACAGAGGGAGAGCGAAGTGAAAGTGGATGGCCAATGGGAATTATTGGAAATTCGTAACTGTTAAAAAGAAGGGTGTGTGCTAATATACGCATGGTGCCAATGGCATGTGTATTTTTGTGAGAAGTGTATTTTTTCTGAAAACGCGGTTCACAAGTTTTTTGAAATTTGTTCAAATAACATTTTGAAATTTTAATTATCTATACTATATTATAAAACATTTATGAAAAACTTTTAAAAACAACTTCTAAAGCTTCATGTACCGTTATTTAATGTTAATTACTTAAAATCTCTTAAAAACAACTAATGAAGTTTTATGTACCGTTTTAATACTAATTACTTGATTAATATTTATCTCTAACAATCTTCAAATCCTTAAATCGTGGACTCTTATTAATTAATCCTTATCTCTAACGACTTTCAAATCCTCAAATCATGAACTCCTAAAAACGTCATTCTTTAAACAAATTTATAAAAAAAACTTTGACCGTTTTTTCAAAACCACATATTAAAATAAATTAGAACATTAAATCGAGATATATCGCGTTGCAGAACGCAAGTAAACTTCTAGTTATTAATAACTCTTTTGCCTTTAGCCATTTGAAATTCAAATTTTTGAAAAGGGAAACCGTTGGAAAACATGGTCCACCTCATAATTTGATAATGCAACCAAAAGGCATATGTGGAGAGTTGGATGTACAAACCAATTTACATGTTATTACTAAATTTAGAATACTATGATCGTTGTCAATAAATTTATAAAATTAAAAAATCGATAACTATTCAAATATAAATTAGTTAAAAAGAATAACCACAAATCTTGTGACGTACTGGTTAAGGCTTGTGGGGGATGTGGCTAGTAACTCATCTACCCAAGTTCGAATCCAGACGCTTCCAACTTGTGGTCACTGGGGATAAACTCAGGGTTGCACGCTATAGCAGCTGGGACAATTGCCTCACCTTGCCGGGATTAGTCGGGGCAATGTCCTCGGATACCCTTCAAAAAAAATTAGTTAAAAAGAAAAAAAAAAGTGTATAGAAGTACATACCATAATATGTGATTTAAGATAGTCAAAGTTTACGACCTAAAATTAAACTAACTCGAAAACTTACAATTATACAAATGAAAAATTTTAGTACAAAACACAAGTAAAAATAGTTAGAGATGTTTGTGACATGCCAACCAATGGGTTTGGTTTTGAAATCAAGGAGCAATGACGGTTCATTATGTGTCAGTTCAAAATTGTTCATTAAGGGTGCGTTTGGTACGCAGACTGGATGGGACGTGACGGGACAAAAATAATAGTCTCATGTTTGGTATGTCATGGAACAAAAATCAGATGAGACAACATGGGACAAAAACAAGTTTTCATGGGACAAAACTTAAGATTTTTTGTTCCACCAAAATAGGTGGAACAACATGGGACTAAAACATAAGATTACTAAAATACCCCATTTTTCCAACGTAATCTAGATTAAAATTATCTCCTCCAGTCCAGTCCCGTCCAGTCCAGTTCCGTCTAGTCTGCATACCAAACGCTACCTAAAAGGATATGTTTCCTTGTAGTTAAACCATAGCAAAACACACACACACACACACACACACATATATATATATATATATATACACTTTTCGGCTCTAAAAAAGGGAGGTATATACTACTTACAGGGGTGTTTGGGATTGTTTTTTTAAAACAACCTATCCTTTTTTTTAAAGTACTTATCAATAGGGATGGCAACAGGGCACGTTTCACAAACCTGGCCCTGGATTATGGTAAAGGGCCCTGGCGGGTACGGGGATCCTAATCCCGCCCCGGTTTGTTATGTTGGTGATTTTTGTGAAATCATCATGTTCATTTTGTGTAGTTGGATTCACAAAGGTAATAATGGGGTTGTTAGCTAAGCTATAACATGAGTTAGGAGGTGTGGAGTGCACACTCGTGTAAGCTAACTAGAACCCGGGATTGTTGGACGGTTAAGATTGGCGAGTTACAAAGTGGTTTTGAGAGCTAGGCGTCGGGGCCAGTGCTGGCGCCAAGACTGGCGCCAAGCACTGGAATGTTTGTCTGCGCCGATTGTGGCGCCAGTTGGCTGGTGCCAAGCTCTGGAATGTTTGCCCGCGCCAGTTGACTGGCGCCAGCGTCTGGACTGGTTTTCACGTTTGTAACTGTCGTCTTTAAACCCACAATCAATCTCATTAATTGTGATATTATTTCCTGAATCAATATGGTGAAGGTTACGATTCCTAAGGTGTATAAGAATGAGTTGATTTCTGCCTTAATCAACACACCGAAACATAGAGATTATCCTCGAGAGAATTTCGTGATACCCTGGCAGAATTGGGTCGAAATATCTCTTACGAAAAGCGAGCTCTCACGCGATCTCTGTCGTTTATCCAAGTTCAATCACTCTATCTCTCCCACGATTTCCCCGAAATCCCCCAACAATCGTAAGAGATATTTGTCATCGTGAAGAGAGATGGCGGGTGATCAATCCGTGAGAGACATGACTTCCAAGTTCACAAAACTTGAGAAGTTTGAAGGCGTTGATTTCCGTAGATGACAGAAAAGATGCATTTCTTGCTGACGACATTGAAGGTCGTGTACGTGCTTAGCACCCCGATACCGGAGCTGATGGAGAATGAGACATTGGAGGTGACCCGGCGTCGCGGCAAATGGGAGAACAACGACTACATATGTCGTGGCCACATCTTAAATGGTATGCGTGACTCCCTCTTTGACATATATCAAAACGTTGAATCCGCCAAAGAGCTATGGGACTCTCTCGAGTCCAAATACATGGCGGAGGATGCTTCTAGTAAGAAGTTCCTGGTTAGTAATTTCAATAATTACAAGATGGTGGACTCAAGGCCGGTGATGGAGTAATACAATGAGCTCCTTCGCATTCTAGGCCAATATGCTCAACATGATATGAAGATGGACGAATCCATCTCCGTATCGAGTATTATTGATAAATTGCCCCCCTCTTGGAAAGACTTTAAACATATGTTGAAACACAAGAAGGAAGAGTTGTCTCTTGTGCAACTCGGTAGTCACTTGCGCATAGAGGAATCTCTTCGGGCGCAAGAGGCTGAGAAACCTAAAGTAAAAGAGGTTTCTGCACCTTCGGTGAACATGGTGGAAGAAGGAAAACCTAACAACTTCAAGGGAAAACGTAAGTTCAACGAAGCCAAGAAAGGGCCCAATAAAAAGGTTAAATTAACCTGTTGGACCTGTGGGATGACCGGCCATCTCAAGCGGGATTGTCGGGTTGTCAAGAGTAAGAATGGAGCAAGCACAAGTGGTGGTGGGCAAGGATCCAAGGATCAAAACCTACGGCAAGGTCAGAATTTTGACTTTGGTTTTAATTCAAACTTGAATTATGTACCACTAATATCCGAATCTTTTTACGTGCAGGACGATGATGTCGCTTGGTGGATCGACTCAAGTGCTACAAGTCATGTGTGCAAAGATCGTCGTTGGTTCACCTTATTGGAACCGGTTGAAGACGGATCAATGCTACGCATGGGGAACGAGTCGGTTGCTCCCATTTTTGGACGTGGCTTAGTTAGGCTAGAATTTAGTTCTGGCAAAATAGTTGAACTTTTTGATGTTTTGTTTGTACCACGAATTCGAAAGAATTTGGTTTCCGGTAGCATCTTGAATAAGTTAGGATATAGGCAAGTTTATGAGTCAGACAAGTTTATCTTGTCAAAGGGTGGCTCTTTTGTAGGATTTGGTTTTATGTTGAATAACATGTTTAAGTTAAATTTGAATGAAAGAATTTTGTTTCAAATTTTGTTTATGATGCAATTGAATTGCTTTATGTTGCTTTATAAATTGCTTTATGTTGCAAATGAATTGCTTTATGTTATAAATTGATTTGTGTTGCAAATGTAACTACTTGATGGATTTTGGGGTGAAGCCATGTTAGACTTGGTTTTTAGCTGAATCGAGTTCCCAATAAAAGGAACAAGATTACCCCGTATGAACTTTGGTTCAAAGGCCTAACTTGAGTTTTATTCAAGTTTGGGGCTGTCGAGCGGTTGTTCGATTACCCGAACCCAAAAGGAAGACTTTGGGTGATGCATCTTTGTTGGATATGCCGAGCATTCCAAAGCTTATAGGTTCTATGTTATTGAACCTAATGATTCTATAGCGATTCACATCGTTATAGAATCGAGAGATGTAATTTTGATGAGACTAGATTCTCTTCAATGCCTCGCCAAAGGACATAGTTCCAAGTACTAGTGAAACTAGTGAGGTTGAAGAACAAGCAATTGTTCCAACCGAATCTCCAATGCTTCGAAGGAGCAAAAGAGGAAGGATTGAAAAATCCTTTGGTCCCGATTTCCAAGTATACTTGGTAGAGGGATCAAGAGATGAGATTGGGTCCCAATTCCTTTACTGTTATAGTATTGAGGAGGATCCAAAATCATTTGATGAGGCTATGAAGTCTCAAGACGTTGCTTTCTGGAAAGAAGCAATACATGATGAGATGGACTCCATCATGGGGAATAATACTTGGGTATTATCGGACTTGCCACCGGGTTGCAAACCTTTGGGTTGCAAGTGGATCTTCAAAAGGAAGATGAAAGCGGATGGATCAATCGACAAGTTCAAAGCTCGATTAGTAATCCAAGGCTTTAGGCAACGGGAAGGCATCGATTATTTTGATACCTATGCCCCGGTTGCAAGGATCTCCGCGATTAGATTGTTGATAGCCTAAGGTGCTATCCACAATTTAGTGATTCACCAAATGGATGTCAAAACGGCATTCTTGAATGGTGATTTGGAGGAGGAAGTTTACATGAAACAACCGGAAGGTTTTGTTATGCCCGGGATGGAGCATAAGGCATGTAAACTTGTAAAATCATTGTATGGGCTGAAACAAGCACCCAAACAATGGCATCAGAAATTTGATGAGGTTATCTTGTCCAACGGTTTTATGATAAACCAAGCGGACAAGTGTGTATATAGCAAATTTGATACATCCGGTAACGGTGTAATCATTTGCTTATATGTTGACGACATGTTGATCTTTGGCACCAACCAAAATCAAGTTGGAAAAACTAAAGAGTTTTTGTCGTTGAGTTTCTCCATGAAAGATATGGGAGAGGCGGAGGTGATCCATGGTATAAGGATCAAGCGTGAGAACAAAGGGATTGCAATTACGCAATCTCATTACATTGAGAAAGTATTAAAGAAATTTAATTGCTTTGATGGTTCTCCGGTGAGTACTCCATGGGATCCGAGTGTGAAGCTTATGCCCAACTCGGGTGAAGCGGTGTCACAACTCGAGTACTCAAAGGCTATTGGATGCTTGATGTATGCCATGACAAGCACTAGGCCGGATATCGCTTTTGCCATAGGAAAGTTGAGTAGGTATACTAGTAATCCTAGTATTCATCATTGGCAAGCGATAAGACGAGTATTCAAATACTTGAAGAAAACCATTGATTATGGTTTGTCATATGTCGGGTTTCCTTCAATATTGGAGGGATATTCGGATGCAAGTTGGATTACCAATTTGGAAGATCACTCTTCTACGAGTGGTTGGGTGTACTTGCTTGGGGGAGGTGCCATTTCATGGGCTTCCAAGAAGCAAACTTGCATCACGAGTTCGACTATGGAGTCGGAATTTGTGGCATTAGCTGCTGCCGGTAAAGAGGCGGAATGGCTAAGGAATTTGGTCCATGAAATTCCATTATGGCCGAAACCAATATCACCCATTTCTATCCGTTGTGATAGTGAGGCTACTTTGGCTAAAGCTTATAGTCAAGTATATAATGGCAAGTCTAGACACTTAGGTGTTATACATAGCATGATTTGTGAGCTAATCACGAATGGGGTGATTTCGGTTGAGTTTGTTCGATCGCAACAAAATCTAGCGGACCACTTGACGAAGGGGTTAGCTAGGGACTTGGTTCACAAGTCGGTGATAGGGATGGGATTAAAGTCCATCTAAATCTCTAACGGTGAGATACCCAATTCCCTTCTAATATAACGTTAGAAGTTGAATTCAATGGGAAAGCTCACTCTAAGAGATTGGAGCACAAGATGATCATCCCAAGGTGTGTGCTCGGTACTGCAAGTGAAGGAGGTAATTGTTCTTTTGTAAAAATGCATGTGCGGGTGCATGAAGAAAAGAACTACCTATATGAGTGTGAAGTGTGGCCGCTTCAAGAAGCTTGGACTTGGCTTTGATGCACTCATGAATGGATAAGGACACATGGCATGTATAATGTCAAGTTTATACTTTAGAGAGTCTTTTAAATTCATGTGTATGTTATTTTCTAGTACTCAAATGAGATGACGGGTTCAATCCTTAGGACACCCGGATTCTCGAGTATTTGAAATGTGTAATGTACTAAGATGGAAATTCAATCATTTTAGATATTTCATTTATGCATGAGTTTGTTTACCTGTATTGAATTTATTTTGTGAATCAAGGATTGCACTAAAATGGGGGAGGAATGTTGGTGATTTTAGTGAAATCATCATGTTCATTTTGTGTAGTTGGATTCACAAAGGTAATAATGGGGTTGTTAGCTAAGCTATAACATGAGTTAGGAGTGTGGAGTGCACACTCGTGTAAGCTAACTAGAGCCCGAGATTGTTGGACGGTTAAGATTGGCGAGTTACAAAGTGGTTTTGAGAGCTGGGCGTCGGGGCCAGTGCTGGCGCCAAGCACTGGAATGTTTGTCCACGCCGATTGTGGCGCCAAGACTGGCGCCAAGCTCTGGAATGTTTGCCCGCGCCAGTTGTGGCGCCAGTTGACTGGCACGGAGACTGGCGCCAGCGTCTGGACTGGTTTTCACGTTTGTAACTGCCGTCTTTAAACCCACAATCAATCTCATTAATTGAGATATTATTTCCTGAATCAATATGGTGAAGGTTACGATTCCTAAGGTGTATAAGAATGAGTTGATTTCTGCCTTAATCAACACACCGAAACATAGAGATTATCCTCGAGAGAATTTCGTGATACCCTGGCAGAATTGGGTCGAAATATCTCTTACGAAAAGAGAGCTCTCACACGATCTCTGTCGTTTATCCAAGTTCAATCACTCTATCTCTCCCACGATTTTTCCGAAATCCCCCAACATGTTATGCAGTCAAGCCCCGGTTAAGACTCGTCCCCGACCCGGTCCAAGACTTGAGAACCAGATCTTGAGCATGGTTTCTGAGTCTGTATACCAAATGTTCCTTTTGACATTCAAATCCATTTATCAAACCCTGGGATCTTTTGTAAGTGGCTTTCAATTCCTCCTTCATAGCCACTTAACCAAAGCTGACAAGGGACCATACTTCTTCCAATCATCGCATAATATTAATATTAATAATATATAAATAAACTATTTAATTATTAATATTTATCGGGTACGGGCGGGTCGGGGTTGTGTTACCCGACCCCGGTTTCTGTCATGCAGGGATCCTCGGCCCCGGACCCGATACCCTGTTTAGTAGGGAATCTCCGGCCCCGATCGGGTCTGGTGAACCGGGTTCCCCACTGGGTCGGGGGAAATCACCATCCTACTTATCAACTTATGTGGTGATAAAACGAGTTTTTATAAAAAGTATTTGGATTAGCTTATTGTGGTACCATAATGTAATAAACTAATAAGTTGTTAGAGTAAACTCTACTTTTGGTCCTTAAGGTATAGTGATTTCTTTGAAACAAGGACCTGTGGTTTCATAATTAGACTTTTGGTCCTCATGGTTTTGATTTTGCTCTAGAAGGAGGACCTTGCTACTAACCCCGTTAAAAACCACCGTTAGAGTCAGGGGTATTTTCGTCATTTCACATTTATTTCCTGTTTTTATAATTGTTTTTTGTTTTGTTTTTGTTTTTGTTTAAAAGTTGAAGTATAGGGACCTGTTATGTATTTAACTTTATTATATATATATATATACATACACACACACCAATATATATTTGGACGCTGTTTTTATAAATCATAAATTATAGAGTAAACTCCAGACCATAATCTAAACACCAACATCAATTCCAAATCTAAACATCAAAATCAAAACTTAAAATCAGATGCAAACTCTAACCTAAACATAAACCTTAAAATCAAAAGCAGCACCCAAAACATGATTCAAATATCTTAATTGGAATAAAAATAATTGGGAATTGGATACATTCAATTTTTAAGTTATCACATGTGGTGAGAGGCTGTGGTTTTGTTGGGTGTGTCTACAATCAAGAAAACTTTGTGGTTTTGTTGGTGTGTCTGCAATCAAAACTCAAGAACAATCATGAGGATATGAACAATATAAACTACAAATTTTTATCAATTAATTCAATGAAATTACAATAAAAAAATCTAAGTCTCAAACCCTAAATCTAAAATCAAATCAAAACCCTAAATCTAAAATCAAATCAAAACCCTAAATCTAAAAAATCTAAACAAAACCCTAAATCCAAATCTGAAGCGCCGTCCATCGAATTTGAAACCCAGAAGCATCACAACCGGAGGAGGAATCGTTACGGACGGAGGCGGAGGCGACGGTGGTAGGGAGGAAGGGGTGGTGGCGGTGGTGAGAGGAGTAGAGACGGCAGAGGCGGCGGTGGTAGGGAGGAAGGGGTGGTGGCAGTGGTGAGAGGAGTAGAGACGGCGGAGGCGGCGGTGGTAGGGAGGAAGGCGGAGGCGGCGGTGGTCACAACCTGACCATTCTGTCATCGTCTTTCAATAGCTTCGTCGGAGGAGAGACGTGGTTCAGATCTTGATTGTAAAGGAGAGAAAGTTTCGTGTTTGGTGTTTGGTGTTCAATGTTCATATGAATGTAAAGGAGATGAAGATTTTTCAAAAAGAATGAAAAAAAGACACTGTAATTGCATATCAGGTATGTAGTTTAATGAATTTTGTAAAAGTAAAAGTAAAAAAAAACAAAAAACAATTACAAAAACAGGAAGAAAATGTGAAATAACGAAAATACCCCTGACTCTAACGGTGGTTTTTAATGGGGTTAGTGGCAAGGTCCTCCTTCTAGAGCAAAATCAAAACCATGAGGACCAAAAGTCTAATTATGAAACCACAAGTCCTTGTTTCAAAGAAATCACTATACCTTAAGGACCAAAAGTAGAGTTTACTCAAGTTGTTATTTAGGGGGTGTTTGGGATTGCTTATTTGCTTATACATGTACAATAACAAAAAAAAGTTATAAGTTGTTTCAAATAAGCTGATAAATCAGTATGGACTAATTTATTAAAAACAACTTATCTGCGGTGACAAAAAGTCATAAGTAGTTTTTTTCTTTTATAATCCAAACACTAAAAATAACTTATCTGCGATGACAAAATGAAATAAGCAGATAAATCATTTAAATAAGCAATTCCAAACACCCTCTTAATAATTTATTATATTATAGAAATGTTACTAATTGAATAAGACAAAATATAAAGCATAATGGGGTGTCTGAATTTGGTCTAACGAACCTAAGGGATTATAGTTTAATTCGTCTAACTATGCAAAGGTGTTCGATTACGGCTTAATATTAAGTCCATGACTTAATTTAGTTAGCCATCCGATATTGTATTTTCTCATTTAGCTAGTTTTTTCTCTCCAAAAATACCTTTTGTATCCGCTTTTCTTAGTTCTTCAATTTATGCAACTTCTCATTTTTTTACAAGTATCCCTAAAATGAAAGTATAAGCTCTCTCTCTCTCTCTCTCTCTCTCTCTCTCTCCCTCCCTCGGCCCCCAATTTTTCCTTGGCGTTGCATCATTTGTTTTCCCTCTTTTCTGTTGTTTTTCCCTTAGGCAATGGGCAAAGAAACTCTCCTGTGTTGGTGCTTGGCGTTGCTTTCGGTCCTCGCCTATTGCCCATCACTGTCGCTTCGTTGTTTCTCCCCTCTTGTCGTCTTTGATGGTTAATCTCTTTCACGAAAATTAGAGGTGGTCATTGTCAGGTCTAACCTAACTTTCTTGTCCAACGAGCCTAATATAACAAACTTAAGACCGCTTTAGCGAGTTTGATAATTTGTTCTTACCCATCCTATAAGTAGGTCGGCTTGCCCACGGTTAACGGACCCAAAAATCTTTTACATCTAAAAAATCCAAACTTTAGTAAAATCATAAGTTATGTAAATAATTCAAAATACTTTAATATTTTTCAAACTTAAAATAAGTCGCAAAGTCACAACAATTTATATAGCTTAAAAACAGTTTCACAAAATTTGAAATATGGATATTACATTTGTAAGAATTTATCAACCTCTGGAACTCGGATTGTTCGACAACCAAATATTTTATTAACTGAATATTTCAAGATTGATATTCGAAATTTAATACATGACATATCACATGTAATATATATTTGGAAGAAAGCTGGTACTCAGTAAGGGGAGTCCAGTCTAAAGTCAGCCAAATGATCTTCTAAAGCTTTTTTTTTTTATTTGAAAAGTAATAAAGTATAAATTATATGTAAGTTGTAATTACTTGTAAAAATATAAAAGGATCGAGCCTACCTTCCAAAATATTTTTTCATCGACCAAGCCCCCCTCCCCCCATCCCCATCCCCAATTTATATTAATAGTCTAGCCTAGTGTCACGTCCCGCTAAGAGGTTCGTCGGAATTCTAGAATAATCCGGACAAATCAAGAATTCAAGATAATGGAGGAACATTGGAAAAGAATAGAAAATGCAAGAGGATTCAAGCCAACATAAAGAGGGACCAAACACATTCTAGAAGGATCCATATCTTTCAAGGGATTTGTCTCTAATCCTTCCAAGTAAATATCTAGTAGGTCTAGATGTAGTTCTAGAGAGATCCATAAATAGAGTTAGTCTTTCATTTGTAAGATACACTACATTCACAACTTGAGTAATAGAAGCATATAGTTCTCTAAATCTTCTTAACATTATTGTTTGGTATTCTTGTAGTTTAGTTGACTTAGTTCGAAAATTAAGGTCGCACGCGAGCTTGTGAAGAAAATTCCGTGACAAATGGTATTTAGAGCGAATGTTCGAGCGTTCATTTATTATGATTTGAATATTTATGAAAGATGATTATAGTTAATTAATTCAGCTGAAAAATCTTGGGACTTGGAATCAGGGGAAGATAAATAGTTTAGCGGAAAAAGCGGCTCAAGATATAGGTGATGTTTAATGATTTGTAATTAAGAGATTTTAGTTTTTATGCTTTAAAAGGTAGTATTTTGTGTTTTACAGTTTGTTTTTATGGTTTAAAAGGTAGTACTTTATGTTTTACACGTTGTTTTTAAGACTTTTAGGTGGTGTTTGTTTTTTCAAAAAAACTATTATTTGTCATTTATGTTTGATTTGGTCAGACATAAGAGAATTCAGATCCTTTGTTTTTGTTTCCTTTTTAAAACCTCTTAACTCTCAATGTCCTCTGATAAATTAAGTGATAACTTATCCACTTAATTACATCTTATTTCCTTTCAGCACCATTTTTTCGATTTCAACGTTGGTTTTAGCCTAGATGCACCCCGAATTTGCAAAAACACATAACATGAAGATTGTAGATACGCGTGTTGTCTTTCCAGAATATATTGAATTGCTTAAATCGGGGCTTCAGTGTTTGACATATGATTAAAACTCCACAACCTCGCAAATCTGCCAACTTCTTTTTTTTGTCTCTTATTTTCTTTTTTATTTTTGTTCCGTCCTTCGATCATCGATGCTTATTTCAATTGGCGAATTTACGTTGAATTTTTTTAAGGATAAAATAGATAATTATACATATTCAGACATGTAACACCCCATGTCTATAAAAATTTGATTATATTGAAAGTTGGGGGCTGAAGTGTGAAATGTGAAAACTTTAAGGATGGATGAACAATTTAGGAGAATAAAACCCTCCTAAAAACCCTATTTATGATTTCATACGTTTTGTGGAGGCTTGAGAGAATCAGAGAGAAAGGGGCTTGATTCTTCATTAGAGATTAGTGCAAGGAGGATCCAAGGCTAGAAACTACATCCTCTTCAAGGTAAATCTTCACTTTGTTCATCTCATTGCTTGGTTTGGTTGGGTTTGTGATTGAGACTACCTTGAGTGACCCATTTTGATGTTCTAATATCCTCCTTTTAATAAAAATCGAATGCAAGATGGGTTCCTGGTTGGTTTATTACTTTCTTTTGTGAATCCTTCATCATATCAATGGTGAAATTTGTTTATGTCAAAGATTTGGGTTTTGGGTTGAAATCAAGAATCAACAAGTGGGTTAGATTTGTATAAATGATATTTTGGTGTTGGTTTAATGTTCCTAAGGGTTTAACACATCAAACCCATCAATTTGCTAGTTTAAAACCTGTTTTGGGAGAGTTAGAAATAAAAAAGTATGAAAATCCATGGCTGCAAGTCATGCAGGGCTGGAGTGTGCAGACCAGTAGGTTGCGCGGGCTAGGCCGCGGGCCAAGCCGCGCAAATGGCTGCTTAGGGATTTTCGGTTTTGCTTCGTTTCTTGTTCGGGTTTAGGATCGAGGCATCGTTTGGGGGTTTTGTTTTGGGGTTTATTAGGGATGTTTTGGGATGTAATTAGATAAGTTAACACCATTCTTATGGCGTCCAATTCAGGTGTTCGGTTGAGCTAAAGTGAGTTTTGGAGCGTGTGTCGATTTGGTCAAGCTCAGGTGAGTTCCCTTAACTCTTTTGTGCAAATGAAATGTTTTCCTAAAGTTTTCATAACTGAATTTGGTATTGAGCATGATGGCATGATTATACACTATGAAAAGCTTTGTTATTACATGATGAGGGACTGTTTATAAATACACGCATGCTATGAAAATATTTATAAATGCACATGTTTGGCCTACGTGATATTATCCATTACTTGACATGATGTTTTGGAGTCGGGTTGCACAGTGGGAGTAGTGTACATTGGGATATCATATATCCCTTGGGAGTTGATTTATTCACCCCGTATGCATGGAATCCGTTTCCTGTGTATGTGGAAATGGGGAGTCTGCTTGGGCCCCGTAGGCGAAAGGGGAGTCAGCTTGGGCCCCGATCATGGATACAACCGTGTGGTAGAGATTGTCTACGAACACTGTGCAATTACCCATGTGTGATGTTGATTGGATGAAATGTTTTTGATGGGCCTTTAAGGCGGTTTGCATATTGATATATGTGGTTGTTAAACTGTTTTCGGGAGGGAATTCACTAGACCTCATGGTCTAACCCTCGTTTTTCAAAAATTAAAACCATTTTTAGGTTAGAGTTTTGTTTGGAGTTTCATCTAGAGAAGATGAAAAAAGGTAACGCTATAAAAGAGGAGTAGCCTAGTGGTGGCTTGCAGTTAACCGTCGGGCTTCCTGTAGCATCTCAGTTGTGAAGGGGTTTATCCGCTACGTACTTAGAGTTAGAATCGTTGTAATGTGTACAATTTTGGGACCGTTTCGGTTGTAATTCTTGTAATTATGTTTTATGGATTTTGGGTTGTTACAAATGGTATCAGAGCCATAGTTTAAGGGATTTAGGTAACTGGATGAGCCTAAACTTAAACTTTGGAGTAGAGGGGGGACACAACTAAGATATAGGAAGCCAGTAGGAAGGACCTTAATCATAGGATATCTTGACAATGGTTGTGAGAACCCTCGTGTAAGGTAAATTCAAAATTACATCTGGCCAATGCTATTATGAATTTACAGGTGCATGGGTGTACTCAGCCTCTATTGTTGGGACGATTGGTGAGAGTGACGGTATGTAGAAAGTTATAACCTTGCAATTGATAGCAAAAGGTTGTTGTGTAATGGGTGATCACTTATAATGTGATGCTTTTACCTTCTAGAAGAAGTGTTGTTCGGTATGTCAGTGAACCGACTAGGTATGTAATTCTTGGGATTCAAAGGGATGAATGGCTGGTTAAAGGCAAACTCCTAGTTTCTAGTGAGACCTCGTTCATGGGATTGAGGTGTCGATCAGTTGGGATAGAAAGCAAGGACACTGTTGGAATCTTGAAAGCTTCAATTCAAGATCGGGTGCAGGAATCGAGTCTTTGACTCTTTAGTAAAGCGGTTTAGTGGCAAGGATAATGAAGGAAAGATATCAGTATTGTATTGAAGTATGCATAAGAGCAGAATGTGAGATAGTTGGTCAATTGGGAAACCATGTGGAGTGGTCGATCAAGTGGGTTGTGAAGCACTTGTACAACAAGTTGCTGCAAGAGTGAGAAAGTGACCGTTGGTTATAGTAGGGTGTCAATGATAAGTTGATGTGAGTTCAACGGTCGACCTTGATAGAGCGAATAGCCTTCAACTGCACATTGAGTTTCATGCATTATGTCATTAAATGTGTTACATGGGTTCTTTCATGTTCAAAGTACGTATGCTCATAACAAGTTTATTATTTTGGAAATAAGACAATGTGTGCAAGCGCGTGTTTAAAGAAGGAGACAAACTTGTTTATGTTGCATGATAAATTTTAAACTTAGTGATTTTGAGTTATTTCACGCTTTTTCATGTTGAGAGAATCTTCATTGAGGAAAATCAAGGAAACGCCTAATTGCAAAGTTTTTATGACTAAAATGAGTATTGGCACACTATTAACATATTAACGAGTGTTGGAGTTGACTGACCCACCTTGTGTAAATGGTTCCGTTCGGAATGTTTCTAGTCGTATTTGAAAGGGTTTCATTGGAGACAACTGTTGTGCCGACATCGATTTGGTTGGACAAGGCTGTGAATTATCGTAGGGTTGCTTGTGAGTGATCCTTGTGGTCGCTGTGTTTTACTATTCATCTTGAGTGGTGTTGTATCATGCATACTCAAGCTTGTTTTATGATTTTATATCTATTGCATTTTTAAAAATGTGCAAAATGATTTCAATTGGTGTGTCATCGTGCATGAAGGCTATGAACTCGCTAGGTCGGGGAGGGTATTACGATTGAGGTTAAGGAAAGGTTTGGGGAGTTGAAATTGTAGGTTGAGCAGATTATGGTCGAGTTATTATCTTCGTGTTTTCGTTAGAAGAGGGTGGTGAATAGTAGGAGTCTCGAACAATGAACTCGGAAATGTTAATATGTTTGTAGTTTAAACCCTTACTTGGTCATGTGAGAATGGTTATATTCGCGGTGAAATTCGAAATGGTCAAAGTGTTTCCGTTGGTAGAATGGTATTAAGTAGCGTTATGGTACTTGATGAGATGTTATCGGCTTTGAGCCTGAGTGCTGAGATGGTCTTGTAATTAGATTTTTTGCGCTAAGAAAGTGTTTTGTTTTCCTCAAGTGAGGACGGTGGGGTGTAAATATGGTTATGATGCGTTGGACGAAGCGAATTCCGTTAGGAATCCTGGTTTGTCGGAAAATTATGGAATCATCATCATGTTGCCTATTTATATTAAAGTCTGCAACTGTTTAATATATCCTAAGTTAGAGGCATTGTCAAGAGATTGAAACTTGAGAAATAAATCTGTTGCGTGTGGACGTATGAGGTCGTTCGGGAGGTGTAAATGGTATGGTGTTGGACCACCTAGTGTGGGCATTAGGAGGACGGAAGATCACCAATGTGGATGTGATTTCCAATGAAGTTCTGATGATTCGTTTATGCGTGAAACGTTAGCACGACGAGGATAGATCGCGAGGAGTTGACAAGAAACGAGAACTTGTTTGAGTGAGTTAGATGAGCATGATTTTGTGGGTCATCTAGACTCGAGAAAGACAAAGTCGTGGAGTGACTTTACTTCATATATTGGCGTTATGATTGACATGAAGTAGGCGGTATCTATTGTGTGTGAAAAAGGGATCATGAAGAATTTGTTGCAGTGTGATAGTTGTGTAGACAAGTTGGTTGCAGTTCATGCTAAGGGAATTGTGTAAACCCTGGTTGTGATAAAGAATTGCCGTTATGTTGGGTGGTGGACCTTTGTTGTAAGGTGTGATAGGATTAGGTGTGAATCATGGTGTGGAGATTTACGCGAGTAATCAAGGAGGGCAAGTATGCTTGATCGACGTGTGTGGATTTGTAGACGATTTTGTGCTTTTGTTGTTGAAGACAAAAAATTGAGTGGTAAATGGTGGCTACCTAAAAGCAGAACATGTATTCTCCACGGTTGTGTTGAATTTTGGTGAGTTCATGTATTTTCGCATGGATATCGATGAGGATGCCATATTCGGTTATTTTGTGGGGTTATGTTATAGATTTAAGAGTTCATTGGGAATGTTGAAATATTCATGGGTGCAAAGAAATTATGGTGAGCAGATAACTCTGTTGGAGGACGGGAGACGCGTGGTGCTTTCGAACAGTGGGTGTTGTTTCAAGGATGTCTGACTGATTATCGTGGGTGAGAATTGTGGTAGCCGTTTGGTTAGGCACAATAATGTAGAAGTACTATCGGCACGCTTGTAATGGTCGGAAAAAGGAGTAGGTGTTGATGGGTGGACGATGTTTCATGCTAGCGTAAAGAGGTGAAGCCAGTATGCCTGAATTAGTGGGTGAACCGAAAGTAAGAAGGTTGGTAAGTGGCACCGAAAAAGTGGGACAATATCTAGAGTTATGTCTTTGGTAGGCATATGAACTCTTGGCGAGGGTATGATAGAAAGGATCATGGAATATGTTATGGTTCAAGTGTGGAAAACCCATTTTGTACGACTGGTCTAAAGCTTGTACCTATTAGTGAGTTGATCTTTGGAAACGCATTTTATGTTCTCAAGAAGAAAGGGAAATATGTGGTCGAATGTAGTGCTCTGGATAAAAGACCATTGGATTAGCCGTAGTATCGTCGGAAAAAGAAAAATGTTTCGAGTGGACTTGGCTTCGGTTGTTAAGATCATTTGGTACAACTTTGTGTGAGCATGGTGACACTTCCTAGTGGGGCATGTGAAGTTTGACTTTGTTTCAAGTTGGTGGGCGGATTTTTTCCAGATGTTAGATTGTGAAAGCCTTCTGATTATAATTATGTATGCAAAACAGGTAATGGTGTGTCGATTGACAGTAGTGTGTGATCAATGGAGTTTCTGAGGAGTGGAGTGCTATTTGTGCCAGGCGTATGCTGCAGTGTTGTCCGATTAAGAAACTCATGATTGTGAGTTCAAAGTGACGATCCAAGGTCGACTTTGTGTTATGGCGGCGAATCGAGTGGGTATTCTTTGGCTGGGGATCCGTGATGTTAAAGAATTAAATTGATGCGTGAATCCCTTAACTTAGACGTGTTTTAAAACCGTGAGTCCAGGTGTGTGGACAGAACGGACAATAGCTGGTACGGTTGTCTGGGATGTTGCATAAGGTGTCGATACTCGATGCGTTTGGTATAGTTGATCGAGGAGATTACAAGTATTCAAATTTTGCAGTTTACTGGCATAAGAATGTCATGAATAATTGTGGGATGATTTTGGAAGATATCGTACGTTGTAGATTTTGAGCAGGAATGTATGAGTAGTTTATTGGAATTAAATTGATCAGTTGGAGAAACATGAGTATTTTGAGTCTCAAGTTGGGGGACAGTTGAATACGGGAGACATTCCCATAGATTTGAGTAGTGTGTTTCGTGAGGAATGTGAAATTGGACCGCGTGTCATTGGATCGATGGCAGTTATCGAAGGAAGTGGAGAGATCATGTATGAGTTAAATGTACCAGGTGAAGTTATGGAAAATTCATGGTGTGTTCCACGTCTCTATCTTGGAGAGTGTTGGTTGGAATTTCGATACAGTGTTACCTTTACAAACAATGCGAATGGACAAGGAGTTGGATTATGTTGTAGCGTCGGAAACGATCACTGGGCTGGAAAGTCGAGGAGTTGAGATGCAAGAAGTTGGTTCGGAGGAGGTGAAATTGCAACTCTTAAGAGTTATTAGACAACGAAAGATTTGGAATCAGAAGCTAATTCCAAATAACCACATTTGTTCGGCAGTGGAATTCCGAGGACGAAATTCTTTTGAGGGGGAGGTATTGTAACACCTCATGTCCATAAAAATCTGATTATATTGAAAGTTGGGGGCTGAAGTGTGAAATGTGAAAACTTTAAGGATGGATGAACAATTTAGGAGAATAAAACCCTCCTAAAAACCCTATTTCTAATTTCATACGTTTTGTGGAGGCCTAAGAGAATCAGAGAGAAAGGGACTTGATTCTTCATTAGAGATTGGTGCAAGGAGGATCCAAGGCTAGAAACTTCATCCTCTTCAAGGTAAATCTTCACTTTGTTCATCTCATTGCTTGGTTTGGTTGGGTTTGTGATTGAGACTACCATGAGTGACCCATTTTGATGTTCTAAGATCCTCCTTTTAATAAAAATCGAATGCAAGATGGGTTCCTGATTGGTTTATTGCTTTCTTTTGTGAATCATTCATCATTTCAATGGTGAAATTTGTTTATGTCAAAGATTTGGGTCTTGGGTTGAAATCAAGAATCAACAAGTGGGTTAGATTTGTATAAATGATGTTTTGGTGTTGGTTTAACGTTCCTAAGGGTTTAACACATCAAACCCATCAATTTGCTAGTTTTAAAACCTGTTTTGGGAGAGTTAAAAATGAAAAAGTATGAAAATCCATGGCTGCAAGTCGTGCAGGGCTGTAGTGTGCAGACCAGTACGTTGCGTGGGCTAGGCCGCTGTTTGGGCAAAAAATCACGTCGTACGACCACGACTAGAGCAGGTAAGACGCGCGTTATAATCCAAATCTTGTATTAAGATAAGGTCTCGACAAGAACCCAGAAAACATCCGTCGTCTCCCGTAAAAGGTAAGTCGTACGTCTCCCATGACGCACGGCCATAGCATCGCCCGTCCCGTACGACCACCGCGTAAGATCATCGTACCTTCGACCAAAGCTAATGTTAACCCTGACTGTTACGTTTGTTAAGTATTTAATGCAGGAGTCAAAGCCATTAACAGCAAGCAGCCGTAACGGACGAAGAGCATTATGGATAATCACTCCGGCGACCGTTTCCATCCGTTGTAGCCGTTGATCAAATCATTAATGGAGCTAATTAATGACGCAAAGACTATAAATACCAAGCTAAGTCTTCACATCAAGGGCCAACAGTTAACTTCCAGCATACATCACCAAACATCACCAAACAACAGAGAAAATCATCCAAACTCATAGCAAAGAACATTCAAACTCTGGAGATCAAGTACTGAAAGCCAGAACCCTACTGCGAACTCAAGAACACTCGAAGGAAAGCTCAAATATCGCTCTCGACGCACGACAATAACCCTCGACCAGAAGTTCACACTTTGTATTCACACACGACAAACACGTGTTGTTACATTCAAACACTTGTACTTTACATTTCGAAGTATTTCCTTCATTTGTATTGTAATCATCGTACGACCGACGCCAGTACCAAGGACGTCGCCCCTGATTGGCGACCATAGTGCAGCGACGACACCCACTGTCGTCCGCAGGTTTTTTCCTCGATTGAGGTTTTTCCTGCGTCATCAAATCCCTTGTCTCGTTTATTTTTTCCCTCGTCGCACGTCTCGTCGAAAGATCCTTTCTTTTGTTGATTAAGTCCACATCGACCTTAAGTTGTCCCTTTGGTGCGATTTTTGGCATTAACAGTTTGGCGCCATCCGTGGGACTACGTCATGAGAAAATCCTCGACGAACGTGCATTCTACTAATAGTTTCTTGGAGTTTCTTCAGTTCTCTATCACAGGAAAATGGCAGATGGCGGAAACTCAGAGCGAACCGCTGACCCAGCGCATGGAAAGCTTGAAAAGGTGCAAGATGTTCCTAAA
>JAWVWS010000499.1:0-25000 GCA_033807775.1 Saussurea involucrata | reverse complement strand
CTGTGTAATTCACCTAAAAGAAAAAGTTCAGAAAAGATGGGTGTTTATGTTAATCTCTAAAAGATCAAGGGTATGTATGCCATGAAAAGTCACATTAATGTTATCCTTCTCCTTGGTTACAGTAAACATAAGAGAGCAAAAATGGTGCAGACGCAGCCATTACCAACAATATTTACACATTTACCCACTAATATTTGGAATACACACCCTACTAGTCCCTCAAGTTCTCTACAAATGCGTTTTTCAAAGATTAGGGCAGATGTTTCCCTTGAAGAACACCCTTTTCCCCCAAACGCCATGCGAAGGAAGCTTGATTCGAGTTGGATGGGTGGGTTTAGTCTAGGAATTGATCTGGGTTTGTCTCGTACTGGCGTTGCTCTTAGCAAAGGCTTCTCGGTTCGTCCCCTAAAGGTCTGTTCTTCAAATCTCCACTAATGGCTTATTTGCAAGCTTAATTTAATACACCATATTTCTGTAAGTAATCTGTACAGTTTCAGTCAATTCCTAACGTTTTGATTTGGTTCTAACATCTATTTAGGTTCTGGAATTAAGGGGCCAAAAGCTTGAGATGGGTCTGCTTGAAATTGCCCAAAAACAGGTATATTCTTCTCCCACTCACATAGACGATTGTTGAAGTTCTAACCACTTCAAAATCAACATTGATTCATCCATGATTAGTTTTATAATTTCAATAGGGAAAAGTTGATTTTGACCGTGAGAAGCAACTATTATTCATAGTGAATATATTAATATTTTCATTATTCATTGTATTCATCAAGAATATCCTATAATGATATTCATCATGAATATAGTTGATTCTCACAAAATATTAACGGCTTACAATGACCGTATATATAGTACAATGATTGAAATTTGTACCTTTGCTAACTTAGATGGAAAGATCTTGGAATTGTACCATATGCATTTATAAAATGGAAACTTGGTAATATAGGAGGTAGATGAGTTTATTATCGGGCTGCCTGTTTCATCAGATGGAAAAGAGACACCACAATCCAATAAAGTTCGTAGTGTTGCTGGTAGGATCGCCATTCTAGCTGCAGAGAGGTATGATTTTAGTAATTTTACGGTCATCTGAAAACAAGACTTTGCTTCTGATCCGAAAAGTCTAGTTCTAATTGAAAACTTCCTGATAATTTACATTTTGGGATTCTAGTATTAGTTCAAACGTCCTCTTGCGTAGCAAAACTTCCAAATTAAAATGATTTGTGTCAATTGTCTTCATTATGTACAGTTTACACTCTAGTAACTTAGACCATAGTTGAGTTGATTTTTGGTCCATAAAATTCACCCTATTTTTTTTTGGTAACCGTGGGTTTCCGGGCCAGCTTACGCGCACCTACTAATCCCCGGGCGACCACGAATGGCCTGGAGTCATCGCAGGTGAACCTCCATGGCCACAAGGGCTTTGGCAGTGCCTGGATTTGAACCCCGGGTAGATGAGCTTCTACTACATCCCCCAAGGGCTTTACCGGTTCACCCTATTTTGTTATGGTCGAAGGGTATTTTAGATATTTAAACACTTGTGTCAAATCATGTGAGAAGTCATATGCTTCCGGAAGAAATTGAAGAATTTCATAGGAATCCTACAAGATCCGTTCTGTCTCTTTTGGCTAACAGATGGTTAGAACTTCATCTGGGTTCGAATCCTACTGAGAGGTCTACTTAGAGATCAGATATTGTTGAAGAAACAAGTTTTTTTTTAAATTTCTCATGCTATCGGAAAATAAAGAAATGGTTAATCTGTTCAACAAAGTCTTCCGTCTTCAACCCTTTTCTTGGATGTTTCTTGCATGAGTTAACCGCTAACAATCGCTTTCTTGTATTCCAAGTGACATCTTATGCGTATATAGGGGTTGGAGAGTATATTTGCAGGACGAACACGGAACATCAGCCGATGCAATGAACCGTATGATTGACATGTATTAACCTTCTTCACTTGACCTAAAATTATTTGCGTGCGTTTGGTACACAGATGAAACTGGAAAAGACTAGACTGAACTAGACTTAGACCGGACAGATGAGAGTGAGGTTGGTGGGTGAAAGGACCGTGGAAGATTTTAGGGTTTTAATTTGACATGGGTAGTTTAGTAATTTACCAATCTTGTCCATCTTCTTGATTTTTGTCCCACCTGTTTTGGTGGGACCCCACTCAGTCTTGTCCTGTCCCAGTCTGATATTGCACCAAACGTGGGACAAACAGTTTTTGTTTTGTCCGGTCCTGTTTTGTCATGCGTACCAAACTATATCCACTTGCACATGCCGGCAACTCACATTTAATTATTATGGTAACGAATAATCTACCAGGGGACTCGGCAAATCTGCTCGAAAAGAAAGTCTTGATGCTTATGCAGCCGTGGTAAGAAGTTCAGACTTTTTTGGAGCGACGTTTGAGCTTTAATTCCTTTGCATTTTTTTGGATATAGTCTCTCAGCCTACATCTTACCTCCAGACCCTGTTTCTCCAAACAGGATATACTGCATTTTTTTTGGTTTGGTTTATGAAAAGTAACCAGTTTTTATTGGTTGAACTACAAAATGCAACTAAATGGGGGTGTGAATGTTTTATTCATAATCTCAGATGGTGTTGGAGAGGTATTTCTCAGAATCAGGCCAAGGAACTGAAATGGTTTTGCCTAAGCAATTGGATCTACAAGAAAAGCTTCGAAAAGGTCCGCCATCGGATTTCTTTTAAGATAGCGTGATCTCGGTCTTGCTTTCAATGATTTCACATTTCAATGTTATTTTGTGGGTCAATGATTTCACGTTTCAATGTTATTTTGTGATCTCGGTGGTAACTGTTGGAACAAGTGACGGTTCAAACCGTCACCAATACCATAAACTGTCACAATCCGTGACAATTCAAAGGGCTATTACATTTGGCCTATATATACCTATGTAAGAGCACTAAAAATCCATATCTCAATATACTAGATTACCTTAAAGATGTCTTACTATAGAATTGTATCTTTTAGACTTCTCGAAATCCTTGATTACTCAATAGTATAACCGGGATTATCACCACTCGTGCGGTCTTGATAATCAGTCTACACATGTTGCTTCATTGTATCTTGAGAGGCAATTCGCCAAATCCTAAAGCACCTATGGTTGGGGCAAAATTGTTTCAAGGATAGAGTTACATGCCTTGAAAGTAGTAGAATTTCTTGTCAAAAACAACATATTCTATCACTAGATCCTACTTAGTGTCAAATACCATAAAATATTTACATATAATTTCTTTATCTATATAATAATAATAATAATAATAATAATAATAAAGGTTCAAGATCAAAAAATAGAACTCATTTCTCTTATCTACAGTTCTTTACAAGACTCACAAATGAAAAACATCAAATTTAGGCCATAGTTTTCCCAAAAGATTCAACCCAAGAAAAATGACTGCAATAAATCGAGTCTTTAACACCATGCAAGCATCAAACACAGGTCTTGATTAAAAGTAGGTGCTGCTGCTGCTAGTGAAAGAGCCTCGGAACTGATCTTTTAGGTATCTTGCCTTCCAGTTTCAACCTTCTATATGCTTCACGAACGTGACAAGGTCTGATTGGCCCCGACTCCTTTCTCTCCGTCATCACTAACCTTGCTGTTTCAACCACTTCACCCACAAATATCTTGGCTATCCCAGATACTACAATTGTCATTGGCATTGAAATCTTCGCACTCCCGGTAATGCTGCCTAACAACTGTTGTTATATATATATTCATACCCAAATTTTAACTAAATAATATCAGCCTCCCTTCGTTTTACATCATTTTCTTTTATAAATATATACGCAAAAACTCACATAGTCATCACATTTTGAGAGAAAGAGAGACGTACCCTTTTCATGTTAGATTTCTGAAATCCAGATCTTCGGAAAGATTCATACCTACTCATTTGTTCCTCAGTGAACCGAGATAATATTGATCTGAAACATAAATGTAGATATGCTATGCTTGAGATATCAAAATTTTGTATCTAATTCTTTCTAGCATAGCTTAACTAAGCATGAGATACAACAATAGATAAACATAAATGTCAACCAAACTTGCATGATATATAGTGGAAAACATTAACACATGTTTAACTTACTGCATCTTGGCCATTTTATCTGGGTCTCCTGTAGATGAGAATTTTCCAAGTTCAACATCCATGTTTTCCTCTTCTTCCTCATCATCATCTTCTTTGTTCTTATTACTTGAGATGGCGGCTGCTGATGTTGAAGCCAACTTAACTCTTGCTTTTGGTTGGTTTAAAGGACTAATACTATTTTCTACATCATATATTTGGGAATTTTTAGAGGGCTTTGCTGCTAGAGTTTGAGTCTCGGTCTCATCATGGGTATTTGGTGAATCTGGTGGGGACTCGTCTAGTTCCTCAAACGCTACTTCAAAAGGATCCTTCGATTGCTTCATGGGACTTTATGAATTCCGAATATTACCTCTTTTTGCTCACCTATAGATACAGATGTAGACATATATTAATGGTGGACCATATTTATATGTTGCAAAGAAAATTGAGAAGCAATTGGGGATCCCATTTATTTGATGTAAGGAAAAATAAGATGGGACCCACAAAATCGGAGAATGAAGGAAGATGGTGTAAACAAATGAAACCTAACACTCTTAAGTGGAAAAGACACCAATGGTATCACAAATGCATTCACAGATTCATCATGTCATCTACAAATTCTAAATTGACAATGAATTCTTCTAAAGTTCTATAATCAACTTCAACTTTAACTTTGAAGTTACAAATTTGCCCATATGACATTCTAAGCCAAAGTTCATAATTTCTTAGCAAGATGGGAGAGTTGCAGCTTGTATATATGCTGTTATCTTTGGTTGTATACACACCCTCTAAAAAACTAAAACTTCCTTCCCAAACTAAAGGATTCTCCATAGCTTCAACACATAAGTGTAATGGAATTTAAATAAGTAAAGTCATAACATTTGGTTAAAAATGGTTCATATTTGACTATAGTGGATCAAACCTAATATCTTTCAAATTCAAATTTGGCATAGATATTGTTTTGTTAGTATCTCCAAGATGTTTTCTTTCTTATGCTCTTTATACAGTTAAATGTAATCATCATATTTATATTCTACAAAAGGGAAAGAGGTTACTTCTTAATTTTGAAATCCTCAAAAGTCAAAATATGAACTTCTTTTTCTTTGGCAGAGCTAATAGTTTGACATTCACAGTTAATTCAAATGAACCATTGTACTTTAGAAATCCCCCACAAAAATGGCTTAGGGGCTGTTTGTTTACCTCTTAATGGTTCCATTAAGAGGCAACCTCTGAATCGCTAAGAGGTAAATCTTGTTTGGCAAAAAAAATGTATGCCTCTTAATGGTTCTAAAACCCTCTGAATGATTTAGCATCGTGGGCCTCCCTTAACCATTCAGCACCCTGATTTCATTCTAAACAATTATCTAACAACCATATTTCATTTTGCACTATATCATAAAAGTCTCTTAATCATTCTGCACTACACCATTCAGCAACTGCCAAACAGCCCCTTAGCAAACTTGAACACAAAAATACCGATGTCACGTTGGCTTCAAAATTAATTCACTAAGATTCAAGTGATGTAAAAACCATGGCTAACATTGTCAGACGAACATTCATTACCTAGAGCCCTTTTAATGGCAAAATAGCAACCTACTTTCATTTATTCTTTGTTATAGCATTCTACTTCCACTTTTTTCTTATTACAGCAATGCACTTTCAATTTATTTTTTATTAAAACATATAACATTGGATAACCTTTTAATATAAATTTACGTGCTATACCAGATTGTAATTTCAAAATTATTTCATGTCACCTCATCTTATCACCGGTTCGATTACAACATTGTACTTTTAGTTTTAATTTTTTATTATTTAACATAATCAAACTTTTAGTTTTAATTTTTTTTATAAACTAGCATACCAAAATCCAAAAACCTAAATAAGCATGTATGATTCAGCATTAACAAACATGTGATTCGTAATAGCCTCCATTCCAGCATTCACATAATCGTATTCTACACAATGATCAGCACCAAGAGGATTATCCGACGCTATATGCAAAGTAATTAAAACAAAATTGGAACCAGATGTTTTATATTTACCTTCCGTATTCGATTCAGATGCTTTCACGGCGCAATTTTCAGGAATTCAACTGCGCATTGACGATTTAAATATGGTCGCCGGCGGCGAGCCAACGGAGTCTGTCGCAGAGCCTAGGGATGCCAGGGAAGAAGGAAACTGAAAATAAAACGTTTATATAAAAGAGTAAGTTACAAAAATAGTCCCTTAACTATGCCCAAATATACCATTTTAGTACAAAAGGATTTTATGATTATCATTCTTCATCTAAAATTGGTTGATATTGTCTCTATATACATCCTTGCATACATACAATCTTCCAAACACATAATTGAAGCTCTAACGTTCACTTTGCAAGATTGTACATTATATCACTTACAAATACACAATTTGTTTAAGGTTAGGTTACAAATACTTACAGTCATTCAGATATAAATAGTAATGCAAAATATACCATAAGTTAGTTGTTCATCTGCATGATATGGACATATAGATTCTTTAAACATTTATATGTTAAACATGATTTAATGAGTAACCTTTATTGAGTTCAACAAGCTTGTTACGTTCAAGTTTAATTATTGGTTTTATAAAATACGTAGCAAAAATAATTCACGAGTAACCATAATTACAAACGCTAATTATTCTTTCATGAAAGAAGATATTTTATGCATTTCATTCTCCATTAAGAAAGGAGTTAGTGAAGCCTCAAAATAGGTTCAACCCGAAGTCCGATCACGAAATGTGTCATCCATCAAAACATGAACTTCAAGGGTCTAGTTAGTAGTTCAACACCTAAAAAGTTGGAAATGTTTAGAAGGGTTCCAAACACGTTCAAATAAAACTTGGCAAGTCACATAAAAGTTGCACTCGACTTTGACCATTTCATTGTCACATGATTAGATTAGATGCAATTAGCATTCAATAATCATTTTTCAATTCGTACTTAGAAAGTATGTATGACTTGTGTAACTAACATTCAGACAAAACTATATATGGTTCTAGAAGGTGCGACATGGCATGTCTTCAACACTATAACACCCGCAATTTCGGTAAATAAATATTTAACCTCTTATGACTTAAGTGATCTTTAATTGTCAAAGTGTGTTTAGAAATGTTACCTTTAGTCGTTAAGAAATTGAGAACGTTCCGAGTAGGAAAAAGCTATCAATTTTGGGACTGTGAGAGTGGGGCGACATTGCCCGACGGCTATGACAGTGTCACTGTCGCAGGGGTAAAGTCACAGATGAGAAGGGGGCTCACGGTACAAGTTAGGCAAAAGTTCCCGACGACAATGCCAGGGTCACGGTTGCATTGTCATTATTGTGCGAATGCTCCAGAGTACGAGTCGACGAGCTAAAGTACGAGCCATTGATCCTAGGATCGTCGAATGCCCCCCCCCCGACATCTAAAGTACGAGCCGACGAGCTCGTGGCCATTGATCCTAGTATGAGCTCACTAACTTGGAAAATAGTTTACTTTTGTGTTCCGCTATAACCTTGGAAATCGGGTCTCCCCCGTCATCGTAAGATGAATTTTGGACTCTACGGTTCCTATGTGACTTACGTGGAATCAAACTTACTTCATGTTCTTGGAAAACTCTTATTGTTGTTTTATACTCCATTTTAATTATATAAATGTTTGTTCTCACTAGGCGTAAAACTAACACTTTTTCTTAAATGACATGTATATCAGGTTCCGTTAGCGGTGGTGTTTCCAAGTCTTAAGAGACGAGTGGTTGGCCCTTGGCAACATCTTTTGGAGACAGTCATTTTTTGGACATACGACGGTGCATACTTTTGATAGAAGCTTTTGGAAGA
This sequence comes from Saussurea involucrata, assembly GCA_033807775.1. Taxonomy (NCBI): domain Eukaryota; kingdom Viridiplantae; phylum Streptophyta; class Magnoliopsida; order Asterales; family Asteraceae; genus Saussurea; species Saussurea involucrata. Next base: position 17,075 of record JAWVWS010000499.1, on the reverse strand, counting down.
TGATAGTGACACCCGTGTCTAATCTAAGTTTCGTGTAGTATAGATTAGTAGGTTGTTATATCTCATTTTCGTTATTTGTTGTGTAAACGCTTTTACTATTTCCCCTTTTGGGTGATTATTGTTATAGAAATGCCAAGTTTATGTCTTTATCTAAGTTTAAATTTACCTTTAAATTTACCTCTATTTTATAGGGGCGCACTTTGACATCTTGAGGTGCTTTATGGTGTGGTTTCTCAAGGTGTTATTCGACTTTCTTTGACTTTTTAATTATTCTTTTAAAATTTAGCATTCTTTTTACCTTTCCACCTTTTAATTTATAAGCTATATATATATATATATATATATATATATATATATATATATATATATATATATATATATGATATTAGTCCCCATGTGTTGCTTCGGTGGTAAGATGGTAGGCGTCCAAAAAGAAGGTCTAATATTCAAGTCCAGACACTACCACATGCTGGTGACTGACTGGAAATGAGTAGGATAAACTCACAACACTAGGTTTGGATGAAAACCTAGAAACCTATCAATTTTTTAATAAAGAGAGGAAAAGATGAGTCTTGTTTGGGCAAAAAATCACGTCGTACGACCACGACCAGAGCAGGTAAGACGCACGTTATAATCCAAATCTTGTATTAAGATAAGGTCTCGACAAGAACCCAGAAAACATCCGTCGTCTCCCGTAAAAGGTAGGTCGTACGTCTCCCGTGACGCTCGACCATAGCACCGCCCGTCCCGTACGACCATCGCGTAAGACCATGTAACCTCGACCAAAGCTAACGTTAACCTTGACTGTTACGTTTGTTAAGTGTTTAATGCAGGAGTCAAAGTTATTAAGGAGCAACGGATATAACCGACGCAACCATCAATGATCGATAGCCGTAACGGACGAAGATCATCATGAATAATCACTCCGACAACCGTTACAGACCGTTGTAGCCGTTGATCAAAGCATTTATGGAGTTAATTAATGACGCGAAGAATATAAATACCAAGCTGAGTCTTCACATCGAGGACATCAGTGAACATCCAAGATACATCAACGAACATCACCAAACAGCAGAAAAAATCGTCCAAACTCATAGCAAAGAACATTCAAACTCTGGAGATCAAGTACTGAAAGTCAGAACCTTACAGCGAACTCAAGAACACTCGAAGGAAAGCTCAAGTTATCGCTCTCGACGCACGGCAACAACTTTCGACCAACAGTTATTTACACTTTGTATTCACACGACAAACACCTGTTTTACACTTTAAACACTTGTACTTTACATTTCGAAGTACTTTCTTCATTTGTATTGTAATCATCGTACGACCGACGCCAGTACCAAGGATGTCGCCCCTGATTGGCGACCATAGTGCAGCGACGACACCCACTGTCGTCCGCAGGTTTTTCCCTCGCTAGAGGTTTTTCCTGCGTCATCAAATTCCTTGTCTCATTTATTTTTTCCCTCGTCGCACGTCTCGTCGAAAGATCCTTTCTTTAGTTGATTAAGTCCACATCGACCTTAAGTTGTCCCTTTGGTGCGATTTTTGGCATTAACAGTTTGGCGCCATCCGTGGGACCTCATCTAGAGAAAATCCTCGACGAACGTGCATTCTACTAATAGTTTCTTGGAGTTTTTTCTGCTCTCTATTGCAGGAACAATGGCAGCCCCTGAAAACCCGCAGCAAGCTGTCGCTCAGATGTATCAGGAGCTCGAAGTCGCCAGGAATCAGCTTAATGCAATGGCAGAGCAGAATCGCAGAGCAGCTGAGGAGATCGCGCGGTTAAGAAATCCTCTTGGGCCTCAAAATGGTCCTAGGCCGTTCGTACAGAACCCAATTCCAAGATCGTTCGACCAGAATGGCCCTAGACCATTTGTCCCGAATCCAGGTTCATTCGCGCAGAATCAACAGCCAGGGCCGTTCGACCCAAATCCTCAGTTTGGGACAGTTCCTCCTCAGCACATAAGGCCACCACCCGTGAATAATGGGTCTCAGCCATTGCAAGGGTCGCAGCCTTTCCAGCAGGGGTCACAACCATTTCAGCAGCCATTTCAGAATGGACCTCAAGGTGGATCTCAGCCACTCCACGAAGGATCGCAACCTTTCCAGCAAGGATCGCAGCCGTTTCAGAATGGACCGCAACAATTCCACTATGGGTCGCAGCCATATTTTGTCCCGTTCAACGGAGACACAAATGGTTCGTCGCATGGTAATGGCACTAGTCCAGGGACCAATCCCTCGACAGGGGCAAATGCTGATCTTAACGATCCCGTCGCCCAGCGTTTGAAGATGTTAGAAGACCAAAATGAGCGCGTCCTGTCCTTGCTCGCCAAGTTGCCTGGGGCAGCCGTGCCTGTCGACGTCGAGCCTCGCTCGAGGTATCAGGCGTCGCCCTTCATCGACGAGATCGCCACCGTCGAGGTCCCAAAGAAGTATAACATTCCTGCCTTCACTCCCAAGTATTCAGGTGTGACTGATCCAACTGAGCATGTCGCGCAGTATAAGCAGCTCATGTAGACAATCTCGATTCCACACATGTACCAGGAAGTATGCATGTGCAAGAGTTTCAGGGCGACTCTCACTGGTCCAACTCTCCAGTGGTTGATCAATCTCAAACCCAAATCTATCGGGTCGTTCGCCGAATTGGTCAACCAATTCTCCCGGTAATTCGCCAGCAGTCGTAAGATGGAAAAGCAGACTAGTGATCTGTACTATGTCGTGCAGAAGACCAATGAGTCTATTCGAAGTTATTTCAATAGATTCAATGCTGAAATGATCGGTATCCGCAATTGTGACATCAAAACTGCGATCGAAGCTTATAAGCGTGGTCTAGACGATAGTTCAGGTCTATATATCGATCTGACCAAGTATCCCCCAGAGACTTTCGAAGACGTCCGAGTTCAAACCTTAGCATATATGAGGGTCGAAGACGATGCAGCCTTTCGTCGCAAATACACTAACGACAAGAAGTCGTTAGGCGTCAGAAAGCCAGAGTTCAAGGCAAAGGTTGTTTCCAGAATAGAGCCCGCACGCCAAATTTCAAATGTCTGTTTCAAGACGAAAGCAGAGGCCAAGACCACGACTAAGTTCACTAAGTACCCCAAGATATCCTCTTATGGATTCAAAGGATCTGCAAAGGACTTAGTCGGAGCTCTGAAGACCGCTCAAGCTACCATTCGATGGCCAAAGAAGTCCGACCTAGACGATGCTAAGAAGGATAAATCAAAGTGGTGCGACTTCCACGTCGATCATGGACATGCGACAGACGATTGTATCGCATTGAAGAAGGAATTAGCGTATCATTTCCCGAAAGGAAATCTCAAGGACATCATCGACGATGTCGCTATTCCAGCTAATAGCCATCAACCATCAACAGTCGAGCAGCAAAGCAAACAAAATAAAATTCCTAAATTAAAGGAGGAACATCCGTCGCATTCATGCCCGAAGTCCCGTCCTGAAGGCTTTCGCCTGCCACCTCCTCCTCAGCGTCCTTCTCATCATCCAAGTCGAGACCTCTCTCGGTCCCGACTCTCTCATAAAAGAGACGCAACTCATCTGACGCTGAAGCCAAAGGATCCTTGCCCTGCAGGTGACGTCGCATAACTGCCGCACGCGCAGTAAGTCGAGCATAAGAAAAGAAAGACTTATTTTCATCCTTCAACTCATCAGACTCCTTCTTCAAATTCATCACCTTAGCCTTGATCCCCTCGACTTCCTTCCTCTTCGCGGTTACAGATTCCTTCATCCCCTCCAGCTCCTCTCTCTGGTCGCGCATCAAAGTCAGGGACTCCTTCAAACGCGAGTTTATCTCGTCTCTTGTATGACTGAGGGCATCCAATTCGTCCAGAGCATGGTCAAGGCGCACCGATATCGCTTCTTCATGCTCCAAAGCATCTTTCTCTTTAGCTAATGCTGCATCTTCATCTTTGGTAACAGAAGCCGTTGAAACCTCTATATTCGTCGTTTCGGCCTGCAATGCCAGAGAAGCTTGGAACGCCTGAAGAATCATAATATGAGCGGCATTAGTAGACAACGACAACGACAACGACAACGACAACGACAAACGACAAGTCTTGAAAGAAAGACTTACCAAGAATAAGAGTCCAGCTGTATGGAACTCTTTCTTCTCGAAAGAAAACCCGTCAAAACGCTCCCTGAAAGACGGAAGCAAATATTTTTCCAAATGGGGGAACAACTTCGTCTCGTCCAAGACATTGTCGTCCAGAAAACCCGGCGGCAACGTAAAGTTGACCGTCGTTTCCCCCACAGGTCCCTTCTGCGTGCCTTTGCCCCTGTCGGACGATGAAGGGCCGGACAGGACGACGGGAGACATCGTCGCCAGTTGCGCAGTATCCACAGATTTTGCGCCGATCGTGTCAAACGCAACCGACGCCTTCGCCTTCCTGGACAAGACAGCCCTCGATGGGTTACCCGTCCTCAGAGACGGTTCCCTCAGAACGGACACCTTTGTCCTCTTTAAGAGGCCCGAACCGGCTATCGGGACCTCTTTTCTCTTCAGGACTCCCGACCCAGTTGTCGAAACGTCCTTCTCCCTCGCCTCGCGAGCTACTTCGACTTGGGCCATCTTCCTAGCAACAGAAGATGTCGCCTGTGCTTGAGATTCACCTGTACGGTAAAAGAAAGAAATTAGACGATTCAGAACAGAGAAAGACCAGGTCAAGCGAAAAGAAGACAAAAGGATACTTACCAATTATCTCTACCTCTGGTTCTTCGCTCTTCTCTTCCTCCTCAGTCTTCTCAGAGTCCTCCTCTTCTTCTTTCTCCTCTCGACCCATCCTCACTCTGTCGCTCAAGAAAACGGTGTCATCATCCTCGTCTATCAAGTGACGCGTGACGTACGACCGGTCTTCAGTACTAAATTACAAGAACTTTTCAATCTTAGCCCGAGAAGCATCATCCGGCTCTACCTTATCGAGATCAATATCTACGCATAAAAAAGAAGATCAGTCAAAAAAACAATCGAGCAACAGAATAACATGAAAACGTACAATCAAAGGCTCACCCGTCATATTCCAACCCTCCCTAATCCCGTCACTATCAGTGTCCAGCGTCGACGCCCGTACAAATACATACCTCTTCTTCCATCCACGGTCGTTGACCGCAGTATTTAAAACCAGGGTACGATCACCCTTGAACCTTGAAAACAAACTATAGCGACGATACTGATCATTCTTGACCTTATACGCCGTCAGAAGGTCCCTCACATTCATCGGTGGATTCCAGTTGGAGGTAAGTCGTTCGATGATCAGGATAACTCGCCAGAACTGGGGCATCAATTGCCCCGACGAAAGATCAAATTCACACATGAACTCTTTGACTAAAGACGAATATGGCCAGTGAAAGCCTATTTTGAACGGGTATTCGTATATAACAATGTACCCCTCGGGGCACATTTCCGGTCGAACCTTGCCAACCTTGCTTACGGAAGTCCCCATGGGAATCTTCGCTAGACTTCTAAAGTCGTCGAGATCTTCTTCGTTTTTAATGGTGCTCCTAGGCTCTGTCGACATTGCCAGCCCCGTTAAATTGATTTGCACTTCTGAAAGGCCCCAGATATCCCAGTTTTTTCTAGGATTTCTAGCAATAGACTTGCGACGCATACACGAACTGGAGGGTCGTATCTTATATGATCTCATAAAAAACTTAAATTAGGTCAAAGATTCTTGCAAGTTCTAATCGAACGGAAATCGCCAAGATCCATCGTAATCTTTATTTATGCAGTCGATCGTGTCAGGTCGAATCCCTAGATGACCGCCGCGTGCTCTCGTCCCTTCGTATGACCACAGGGATCGTCGATACCTGTCCTCGACAGCTGGTAAGCATCATCGTGTGTAAGTATGACGTCACGACCTCGTTCCCTTTCCAACTTCTCGTTCAGTTAGAAACGGACCAGTCTAGCTCCAAGGCGATTGAGGTAATTTCTAACTCTTGTATTATTTCCTATGCGTCTGATTGACAAACTTTAAAACTTAAATTTGACATTTAATTTTCAAATTTTGGGGGAAAACTGTTTGGGCAAAAATCACGTCGTACGACCACGATCAGAGCAGGTAAGACGCACGTTATAATCCAAATCTTGTATTAAGATAAGGTCTCGACAAGAACCCAGAAAACATCCGTCGTCTCCCGTAAAAGGTAGGTCGTATGTCTCCCGTGACGCTCGACCATAGCACCGCCCGTCCCGTACGACCATCGCGTAAGACCATGTAACCTCGACCAAAGCTAACGTTAACCTTGACTGTTACGTTTGTTAAGTGTTTAATGCAGTAGTCAAAGTCATTAAGGAGCAACGGATATAACCGACACAACCATCAACGATCGATAGCCGTAACGGACGAAGATCATCATGAATAATCACTCCGACAACCGTTACAGACCGTTGTAGCCGTTGATCAAAGCATTTATGGAGTTAATTAATGACGCGAAGAATATAAATACCAAGCTGAGTCTTCACATCGAGGACATCAGTGAACATCCAAGATACATCAACGAACATCACCAAACCGCAGAGAAAATCGTCCAAACTCATAGCAAAGAACATTCAAACTCTGGAGATCAAGTACTGAAAGTCAGAACCTTACAGCGAACTCAAGAACACTCGAAGGAAAGCTCAAGTTATCGCTCTCGACGCACGGCAACAGCTTTCGACCAACAGTTATTTACACTTTGTATTCACACGACAAACACCTGTTTTACACTTTAAACACTTGTACTTTACATTTCGAAGTATTTCCTTCATTTGTATTGTAATCATCGTACGACCGACGCCAGTACCAAGGACGTCGCCCCTGATTGGCGACCATAGTGCAGCGACGACACCCACTGTCGTCCGCAGGTTTTTTCCTCGCTTGAGGTTTTTCCTGCGTCATCAAATTCCTTGTCTCATTTATTTTTTCCCTCGTCGCACGTCTCGTCGAAAGATCCTTTCTTTAGTTGATTAAGTCCACATCGACCTTAAGTTGTCCCTTTGGTGCGATTTTTGGCATTAACAAGTCTTAAGTCTTAGCTTCCAAAACTTTAGCTTTTGATGTTGCCAAAACTTGAAAGGTGGTTGAAATGGTGTCTTTAATGCCTTCTAAACCGAAATCAATGAAAATAGAGGAGAGAAACCATTTGAGTTGAAGTTGGGTGAAAGGGTTATGAGAGAAAGCTAGAAAATCGGAGCTTATACCCCCCCCCCCCCCGATGTATGCGATTGTGACCTGCAATTGTGCCTTGGGCACTATCGCCATGCACAATTGCCTGGTTGGTACCGCGAGCTTCTCTCCCGCTGCGATAGTGACTAGCGAATGTGCCCAAGGCATTATCGCCTGGGACTATCTCTCCATTCGTATCAAGCCTCGTGTCCTCCTCGCGATTGTGACTATTGACTGTGCCATGTGGCACTGTCGCATGGCACAATCACACCATATGTACCGAGAGTCGAAAAGTCAGGTTTTCGTTGTTACAACTTACGAGTCACATCTTCTCAAGGATAATTTCTTAAGGCATTTTCTATCTTAGATAAATCATAATTCCAATGGAAACTAATGTTTATAACAAGAATGTGGAGTCTTCACTAACCAAATTTTGGGTGTTACAATTATGGTCATGGGATCAGTGTGGTTGGGAGTTCCAAAGGATTGCATAAGATGTTCAAAATCACGATCAATTTCTTTTTCAATTCCCGCTGTATCTAATATGAACTTTTTTCTATTTGTAATCAAGTACTATTCGAAAACATATATGTATAGGGTGCGTTTCATTTACAAACCAAATAGATTGTACAAACCCTGCAAACCACTATATTAGGAAACAACAAATATATTTATGGTAATTATTATGATCCATTAATAACGATTGTGATCGATATATATGGATGATGATAACGTTCATTAATTATAATCATTACTTTAGATTAAGAAACATAATAAAATCAGATATTGATTAGAGTTGATGAACGGCTATGAATTGGTTTGCAGGGTTTGTAGAATCTATTTGGTTTGTAACGGAAACGGACCCTGTATATATAGTTATATACATGATATACAGACTTATCACCTTAATTAACCACGAAGCTAAAAACGTCATGACCTTGTCATGGTTTCTAAAGCTTGAGGCTTGAGGCTTGAGGCTTGATCTTGTCACTACACTATATCTCCTTTCATTTAGATCTTTGGGCAGAACCAAGACTAGAGTACTAAGTTTCACGCATGTGATTTGAATATAGGATAAATACATACACCGGTGTTTAGGTATTTTGTAAAGATTGTTTAAGCATGTTACTAGTTTACATATTCATGTTTTAGAACTTTTATTACATCCTATTATGTTCAGTGTTATCAGGGATCATGTATCGGGATGTCAGCATCATCAAGCAAAACATCTTGAACATGCACAAATTTAGAAAAAATAAATCATAAGAGTACTTTTGTTTTCAGTTTAGTTAGTTAATATCGATACACAATGCAGTCAAATGTACTCGGTTGGTTCATTTGTGATAGGTTGATACCGATCTGAAACACCCCAAAATTGTAATAAGTTTAAACCTTAAAATTTATCAGAGGTTACTACAATACTTTCTAAGCTTTCATTTACAACTGGGAATTAGTGGCAATATTCACAATTACAAATGATCTATTGTGAACAACCAACTAATTTAATCCAAAATCAACAAAATCAGATTATAAGGTTGTCTACAATATCTCCAAAATATCATCGATGACACTAACTTCTCCATTGCATTTCCAAAAGCATAATTCTGTACCCCTCTTCACTCATCCCCTCGTATCCTTTCCCGAGCTAGTACATGGTAAGAATATTTAATTTGAAAAGATTAGGCTTGCGCCTAGTGAGAACATCCAATTTTCAAATCAAAATCTTTATAAGCTTTGAAAACCAAATTTGTAAACAAAGCATATAAAAGGATCTTTTCACAAACCTTCATTTCTTACACATAACATCTTTCGATGACGGGAATCATACCCGATTCCATGAATATGACAAACACCAAGTAAGTCATAATATTATGTTAAAAGCAACACTACGAATCACTAATGATTCTATATTACAGCTCATATCCAAGAAATACAATTAAACCATGCATATTTCTTGGAGTGGAAGTAGAAATAACAATTATAGCTTGCCTATTCCTAATCTCCCAATAAAAGCGGAAATAGCAATTATACCTTGCCTATTTCTCATCTCCCAATAGAAAAACGGAAATAGCGATTATACCTTGCCTATTACTCATTTTCACGTCACAATACGAAAAGGGAATAACAATTATACCTTGTCTATTCCTCATTTCCAAATATAAACGAGAATAGCAATTATACCTTGCCTACTCTACGTTTATCAATTAATTCTAGTGCCTATGGATCCATTACACTTACTAGCATACGTGCACATAAGACCAAATCACACCTCAAATCATATCATATACTTAAAGTCGAGTTATAAGTGTATTTATACTGCTAAAACTGGAATCAAATGATCAAAATGTTCCCTGTCAAAAGTTATAGGAAATAAATACTTACCGGACACTTTCGGTAAAACTATCCGGACAAAGTGTCTGGGACTCATATCCGGAAACTACCGGAATCCGGGAACAATCCGGAAACCAAAGTAATCCGGGAAACATTATCCGAAACTTCTATCCGGAAAACACAACTTACCGGATACTTCCGAATAACATACCAGGTACTTTTGGGAAATAGTGCTTACCGGATACTACCGGAAAATAAAACTTACCGGATAATTCCTGAAAATTATTCCGGATTCTTCCAGAAAACACCAATTTCCGGTTACTTCCGGGAACTTATACTTACCCGGACACTTCGATCTGCACCTCAATTTTTCATCTAAAAAACCCACTGTAAATTCAATTCGCAAGCGTATTCTTACCACTAAAGTATTTACAAACACTTAGACACTTTAGACTCATAAGAATTAATCAATTTCAATAACTTTAAAAGTAAGATGAACTCACCTGATTGAGAGTTCGAACTCAACTTCTGCAGACCCAATCGATCAATAAATCCAATTTCAAACCTATTTTTACCAACGATTCAATATCTAGTTGGTAAACATATTAATTTGTGATTACAATATCGTAAGGAGTTGAATCGCAGAAATTGATTGGGTTTCTTACCAAACGGAGATCGCTATCCTCTCCCTGCTTCAACCGACTTCACCCAAAAGAAACTGAGATAATTCTCAATTGTGACCGACTCCCTTTTCTTATGTATATCAATTTCACTAATTTACAAATTGGCCCACAACTATCCAATTTAATGAAACTAACCCCAAGTTTCACATTCTTTAAAAATTAGCTTACAAGCTTTGATCAATTACATTTTTGATCCATCGTCATTAAATTATAACATAACGTTTAAAATAACATCCCCTAATATTTCAAACGTTCTTCGTACAAAGTTATGGAAATTTAGAGGTGTTACAAATCTCCCCAACTTGAAAATGATTTCGTCTTCGAAATCAAAGTTAGGTAAATAAATGAGGATATCTATTCTTCATATCCTCTTCAGCTTCCCACGTCACGTTAGCACCTCTATGATGTTTCAATTGTACTTTGACCATGATCACTTCTTTATGTCTTAACTTCTTACTCGTTGTTTCCAAAATTGCTACAGGTTTCTCAACACAACGACTTTTCTCATCCACTTTTATTTCAGAAAGTGGTATAACATTTTCTTCTTCGACTTGGCATTTCTAAAGATAACAAACATGGAAAGTGTTATGAATTCCTTCCAATTCGGGTGGAAGATCTAACTGATATGCTTGAAGTCCCACCCTCTTGGTTATAGTAAAAGGTCCAAGAAAACGAGGACTTAACTTTCCACGCTTCCCAAATCTTATAATACCTTTCCACAGAGATACCTTTAGCATCACCCGCTCCCCAATTTGGAATTCTTTCGGTCTTCTTTTTGAATCAGTGTAACTCTTTTGTCGATCTTGAGCCGCCTTCATGTGTTTCCGAATTTCTTTCACTTTATCAGCCGTTTGTTGTATAATTTCGGGACCACCAAATTGCTTTTCTCCAGCTTTCAACCAACATACTGGAGTTCTACATTTCCGTCCATATAAGGCTTCAAAAGGTGCCCTTCCGATGCTGGAATGATAACTATTATTGTACGCAAACTCCACTAAGGGTAAATGTGTATCCCGGTTACCTCCAAAATCGATTACACAAGACCTGAGCATGTTTTCCAAAGTCTGAATGGTTCTTTCACTTGCCCGTCCGTTTGTGGATGATATGCGGTACTCAGATACAGTCTCGTACCCAACTCTTCTTGTAATGACTGTCAAAATCTTGAAGTAAATCGGCTGTCACGGTCAGAAACTATAGACACAGGTATACCATGTCTTGATACCACTTCATCAATATATAACTTGTCTAGCTTATCTATTGGTGAAGCTTCTTTCATTGGTAAGAAGTGAGCACTTTTAGTTAAGCGATCTACGATTACCCAAATAGTATCGTTACCCTTTAACGTCCTTGGTAACTTAGTCACAAAGTCCATGGTAATCTTATCCCACTTCCATTCAGGAATCTCTAAAGATTGTAGACTCTCATAAGGTCGTTGATGTTCGACCTTTACCAACGAACATGTCACACATTTCTCTACACATTGTGCCACATCTAGCTTCATAGCTGGCCACCAATAGTGTAGTTTCAAATCTCTATACATCTTAGTACTTCCAGGATGTATAGAATATTTGGACTTGTGGGCGTCTTCAAGAAGTAACTCTCGGTTTCCTCCAATCTTTGGCACCCAAATACGACCTTGAAATAATTTGACTCCGTGACTATCTTCAGTCAGTTGAAAAAGTTGCTTAGTCAGTACTACATTTTAAGATTTTTTTCTAATAAGACTTCCGTTTGTACCACTTTGATCCTTTCAATTAAACTAGACATCACATCAATCCTGGCGTTAGTCGGTTTCAAACATCCACTGTATTCTTTTCTACTCAAGGCATCAGCTACTACATTTGCCTTACCAGGATGGTAATGCAATTCACAATCATAATCCTTAAGTAGTTCTAACCAACGTCGTTGCCTCATATTCAACTCTTTCTGATCAAAGACATGTTTCAAACTCTTATGATCAGTGAAAAGAGTGCACTTCGTTCCATACAAGTAATGTCGCCATAACCTCAAAGCAAATACTACTGCTGCCAGTTCTAAGTCATGGGTAGGATAATTCTTTTCGTGCTCTTTGAGTTGTCTTGATGCATAAGCAATCACTTTGCCACGTTGCATCAATACACATCCCAAACCCATCTTTGACGCATCAATATATACAACCAAATCTTCTGTTCGTTCCGGTAATGCAAGAACAATTGCTTTACATAATTTATTTTGTAAAGTTCTAAAGGCCGATTCTTGCTTTTCAGTCCATACAAATTTTACATTCTTCCGTGTCAGAATTTTTAAGACATAAGCGATCTTAGAAAAATTCTTTATAAACCTCCGGTAATAACCTGCCAAACCCAAGAAACTCCGTATCTCTGATGAGTTCTTTGGTGTTTCCCAATTCATCATCGCTTCTATCCTAGCCGAATCCACTTTGACTCCTTCAGAAGTAATTACATGGCCAAAAAACTGTACCTCTTTTAACCAAAATTGACACTTTGAAAATTTTGCGTACAATTTCTCTTTTCTCAGAACATTTAAGACTTCACGAAAGTGACATTCGTGATCGGCTTCATTCTTTAAATAAACAAGTATGTAATCAATGAATACGATGACTGACTTGTCTAAGAAAGGTCGACACACCCTGTTCATTAAATCCATGAACGCAGTAGGAGCATTTGTCAACCCAAAAGGCATCACGAGGAACTCATAATGCCCATACCTTGTTCTAAAAGCGCTCTTGGGAACATCTTCATCTCTTACTCTTACCTGGTGGTAGCCCGACCTTAGATCAATCTTTGAGAAGCATCCCGCCCCTTGAAGTTGATCAAACAAGTCATCAATCCTTGGGAGTGGATACTTATTCTTAATGGTCACGTTATTCAACTCTCTATAGTCAATACACATTCTTATAGTGCCATCTTTTTTCTTGACAAATAACACTGGAGCTCCCCAGGGTGACGAGCTTGGCCTAACAAAACCCTTCTCAAGTAGTTCTTGGAGCTAAGACATCATCTCTTTCATTTCAGCGGGTGTTAAACGGTACGGTACGCGTGCTATCAGTGCTGCTTCTGGAATAAGATCAATCCTGAATTCTACTTGTCGTTCTGGTGGTAATCCTGGAAGATCATCGGGGAACACATCTGGAAATTCACTTACCACTATTATATCCTCCATTCGTTTCTTTTCTACTTTAGCATCCAGTACGTATGCTAAATAGAATGAACATCCTTTTATTAAACACTTACGCGCTTTGGCTATCGAAATCAACGGAACATCCCCTTTTCTCTTTTCCCCGTAGATGAGTACATCATCATATCGGGCATATCCGAATTAATTTCTTAGCACAAAGAATCTCTGCCTGATTTCTCACCAACCAATCCATACCAACAACTATATCGAACCCACCTATTTCCATCAAAATCAAATCAATCGGAAATTTCTTTCCTTCTACCATAAGGGTGCAGCCTTCAACTTTCTCACGAACTAAGACTTGACCCCCGTTAGCTATTTTAACTACTAAAGCATCTTCCAAGACAGTGACATGCATATATAACTCTTGATAAAACGATTGCGATATAAAAGACAGGTTGGCACCACAATCAAATAATACACGTGCATGTATTGAGTTAATAAGGAATGTACCAGAAACTACATCCTTCGAGTCCTTTGCTTCTTCCGTCGTCATGTGAAATGCTCTGCCCGTTGGCTTTGGAGTATTAGTCTTCCTCACTTGATTTCCACTTTTCTTTAACTTCGGGCAATCTCTTCGATAATGACCGAGCTGTTTACATTCAAAACATGTCAGCCCTTGGATGGGACAGTCCTCAATCCGATGACCACTCTTTCCACACTTGTAACATTCCAGCGAAGTTACTCGACACAGACCAAAGTGTTTGCTTTTACATTTCTGGCACCAATTTGGTTCCCGACGAGATTTAAAACAAGGATTTCTAACAAATGGCCTGGATTTCTAAGAAGATTCTGATCGACCTTCCCACTTTCTCTTCTCCCCCACTTGAGCTTTCTCAGCTTTATCCTTTGCATAGACCTCTTCTATTATCTTTGCTTCTTCAATTGTTTCCCTCAGAGTCAAAGCTTTAGAATTTCTGACTCTGGACATCATATCAGCTGGAAAACCCTTCAAGTAAGCCTTGATCTTTTCTTTTTCAGTTGGCGCCACATGGCCCACTAAATTCAACTTCTCTAGAAAGATGCGAGTGTATTCCCGTACTGATGAAATACCCTTCTTCAGCGTTCGAAACTCTTCTTCAATGCGATTCATTCATTCTTGTTGCAGTATTCTTCTAATATCTTCCTTTTGAACGACTCCCAGGTCATTGCTGCCAAAACCGGAGTCGTCACAGTTGATGTCACGATATTCCACCATGTCAAAGCATTTCCTCGTAACATCTGAGATCCGAATCTAACCCTTGATTCTTCGTCACATTCACAAACTCTAAATCCCTGTTCCATCTCTCTAATCCAATTCATACATGCAATTGGATTATCCGATCCAGCAAATTCTGGTGGCTTGCAACTCAAAAACGTCTTATATGAACAAGTTTTCTCCATTCTTCTATTAACATTCATTACTGGCTTAACAGGGGGAGTTACAGGACAGGTACCCGTCTCTGGCCTTTGTGACTCAACGCTTTGGTCATTCAGCATTTTCATAAACATTTCCTGGTGTCAATGCAATATTCATGACCCGCATCATATTTTCCGCCATGGGATTGGAAGTACCGACATTAGTTCAATGTGTTTGACTTCCTCCTCCTCCTAGAATGGGTGGCCTTGGTGGACTTTCATTAGCTCCACCCCTTTCATGTTGATTCTCCGCAAATTCGTTTTCCACCCTATCTTCTGAAGAAGTAAAAGATCTGTTTGGTGTATTAACCATCGTATTCTGCTGAAGCATAAAAAGATAACCATAAGAAATGGTTATACGTAACCCAGACACAAGAAACGTACTTTAACGTTCGTTAATCACCATAACAATTAGAAACAAGTACACTTACGTAACAATATATTCATAATAACAGTAGCTAATTGAAATTATGAACATACTACACATAAGAATTCTCGTTACCATCATCACAGTTCTTACTTCACGTATTTCCGTCGACTCTAAGACTATCCCGTCTTAGTATTTCTACCCAATCTCACAAATCATAACTTATTCATCTCAGCTTAAATCTAGGTATCTCATGATCATACCTAGTTCACTTAAACTACAGCCCTGATACCAAACTGAAACACCCAAAAAGCGCAATAAATTTAAACCTTAAAATTTATCAGAGTTTACTACAATACTTTCTAAGCTTTCATTTACAACTGGGGAATTAGTGGCAATATTCATAATTACAAATGATCTATTGTGAACAACCAACTAATCTAATCCAAAATCAACAAAATCAGATTATAAGGTTGTCTACAATATCTCCAAAATATCATCGATGACACGAACTTCTCCATTGCATTTCCAAAAGCATAGTTCTGTACCCCTCTTCACTCACCCCCTCGTATCTTTTCCAGAGCTAGTACCTGGTAAGAATATTTAATTTGAAAAGATTAGGCTTGCGCCTAGTGAGAACATCCAATTTTCAAATCAAAATCTTTATAAGCTTTGAAAACCAAATTTATAAACAAAGCATATAAAAGGATATTTTCGCAAACATTCATTTCTTACACATAACATCTTTCGATGACGAGAATCATACCCGATTCCATGAATATGACGAACACCAAGTAAGTCATAATATCATGTTAAGAGCAACACTATGAATCACTAATGATTCTAGATTACAGCTCATATCCAAGAAATTACAATTAAACCATGCATATATATTGGAGTGAAAGTAGAAATAGCAATTATACCTTGTCTATTCCTAATCTCCCAATAAAAGCGAAAATAGCAATTATACCTTGCCTATTTCTCATTTTCACGTCACAATACGAAAAGGGAATAACAATTATACCTTTTCTATTCCTCATTTCCAAATATAAACGAGAATAACAATTATACCTTGCCTACTCTACGTTTATCATTTAATGCTAGTGCCTATGGATCCATTACACTTACTAGCATACGTGCACATAAGACCAAATCACACCTCAAATCATATCGTATACTTAAAGTCGAGTTATAAGTATATTTATACTGCTAAAACTGGAATCAAATGATCAAAATGTTCCCTATCAAAAGTTACCGGAAATCAATACTTACCGGACACTTCCGGTAAAACTATCCGGACAAAGTGTCCGAGACTCATATCCGGAAACTACTGGAATCCGGGAACAATCCGGAAACCAAAGTAATCCGGGAAACATTATCCGAAACTTTTATCCGAAAAACACAACTTACCGGATACTTTCGGATAACATACCGGGTACTTCCGGGAAATAGTGCTTACCGGATACTACCGGAAAATAAAACTTATCGGATAATTCCTGAAAATTATTCCAGATTCTTTCGGAAAACACCAAGTTCCGGATACTTCCGGGAACTTATACTTACCCGGACACTTCGATCTGCACCTCGATTTTTCATCTCAAAAACCCACTGTAAATTCAATTCTCAAGCGTATACTTACCACTAAAGTATTTACAAACACTTAGACACTTTAGAATCATAAGAATTAATCCATTTAATTTCAATAACTTTAAAAGTAAGATGAACTCACCTGATTGAGAGTTCGAACTCAACTTCTGCAGACCCAATCGATCAATAAATCCAATTTCAAACCTAATTTTAACAACAATTCAATATCTAGTTGGTAAGCAGATTAATTTGTGATTACAATATCGTAAGAAGTCGAATCGCATAAATTAATTGGGTTTCTTACCAAACAGAGATCGTTATCCTTTCTCTGCTTCAGCCGACTTCACCCAAAAGAAACTGAGATAATTCTCAATT
>JAWVWS010000498.1:0-25000 GCA_033807775.1 Saussurea involucrata | reverse complement strand
TATATGCTGGAGAGTGGATCAGCGGAGACGAATTAGAAGATGAGTACATACAGCAGAGGAAATAGAAAGCACAAAAGCTGTGTTACCAATAGCCAACAATTTAGGGGGTGTTTGTTTTCAAAAAAAACCAATTTAGGGGGTGTTTGTTTTCAACATAATAAGCTTAATGGGTGGTTAGCTTAATTGGCTAAGCTAAATTAAAGTGTTCGATTTTAAGAGATTGACTTAACATGTTAAGTTAGCCCATCCTATCTTAATGCATTAAGTTAGACTTTTTCCCAAAATTACCCTTGTTTTACAATTTTTAATCACACGTTCGCATTAAAAATATATAGTTTACCAACATGTATAAATTAAAATAATTGTAATCAAACAATAATACTTTATTGTTTTAAACATATTTTAAGTTATTAAGTATCATGTTATGAACTCGTTGAATTCATATTATTTATGTTATTTTAAATAATTCATATTACATTAAATAATTCATATTACATTTAAATATTTCATATCACATTTAAATATTTCATACTACATTTAAATATTTCATATTACATTTAAATAATTCATATTACATTTAAATTTTTTGTCATTTTAAATATTTATCAAACAATTCATTTTCATTCAACACTTATGTAAGGTTAAAATGGTAATTTTTGTTGTTCAGAGGACAAAAGTCAAACAACTTGTCTTAATTTACTTAAGACAGATTAATGCTTAAAATCTACTTAATAGGTTCAGAACTTAAATGTATAAAAAATCAAACAGCCCCTTAGTCTCCTATAATAAGCCAAACAGAGTCTCCACTCTCTTCTTCTTCATTATTTTTATTTCTTATCTTTTATTCTCTATTCGGTTCTTATTTTATCTCATCTTTTTTCGTTCTTCCTTTATCCTTTCCTTTGGTGGAATAATAAGTATGCATTATAATTTTTTATTTATTTTCCTTTTCCAAAGATGAAATTACCTAATGGAGAGCGATGTTCAGTCTTTTTTAGGATGTTCAAGTCATTAAAGCAACATAGTATTTGAAAATTTTAGCTCTAAATTTCAACTGACAGTAAATCCTAAATTCTAGACAGTGAACATTATGGTAGTTATGTTCGGGGTATGTGTTTTAATTTTCAAAGCGTAGGTGGTCAGTACTACAGTATTTTAATTTTTGAATGTCAACTTATCTTTAGTATTTTATTTTAAGACCAGCGACAGAATTCAGCAGATCAAACCTTATCCGTTGCAGCCTTTTCAATTGATGCACAGCCCAAATCAAGGTTATCATGAGTAACACGTTGAATGGCTTGTTCAAGAAATTGACTTGCAATATTAAAACCCTGTAGCAAGTTTCTTAGCTGAGTTGATATCGATCTACGCAGCGGTTCCTACAGCAAGGGGTCCACCGTCAACAACAGTAATAAGGTATCGAAAAAATAACACATATAAGAACTGAACAAATTAATTACAATTATAAAATTAACAAGGAACCTTGCAGGTAACATAAGCTAGATTTCCAGCCAGATGCACAACCATCATGCATGATGCTTGGAGTATGCAGTTCTCATCCAACTCAGTATCATACTCCTGTCATTTTATATACAAAAACCTTGAGCAAGTATTTGGAGAATTGACAAGTATCACCATTCAAAGAACTAACTAACATGCATGGCACCTTTAAGATAAGTTCCACCGTTGTATGAGATGCTACAGAAGCACTTCTCTGGACAATACTAGAAACTATTTCTTTAATGGCATTATCCATTGCGACCGGTAGCACACTGCAAAATAAAATAATGATAACACCTAATAAGTAATGTAGCAAACCACTTTCAGTTTTTAGCTGCAATGAAAAGAGAAGAGTAGAACCTTTGGAAATGCATATCGAGATGAGAAGGTTGGAGCTCAGGGTTGACATTAACCTGCTGCGGTATGTTTAATGATGGTGCAGGTAGCTGCAAATGCAGTGACCATCTCAATTAAAAATTCAACAATTTATACCAGATGTTAGTTGTATTAGGAGTTCCATTGTGTTTTTTTGCTATGAATTGGGTAGATTGAATAATTGAAATAAAACCCAAATAGTAGGAACAGATGTTGAATGCTTCGATTAACAAGGAAAACGAAGAACAAACTAGCATTTGAGAGGCTAGAACTCTACTATATAAAACCCACTAATTTTCTGCATACCTCTCCTACAACCAGACCCACTAATTTTCACTCATAGCATAATAGGTATGGCCCAATTATCCCTTCTGCTAACAGAATAATTCTACAAAATCGCTAAAATACCCCGGTTTGGATCCTGTCATTCCACCCTATGCATCCACCATCTTCAAATGAATTTGCTCGGCTATCGTTGTGATGCTTAGTGGCTCCATTGGCTTGTTTAAAATCCCCCTAAATGCAGTGACTGTTGGAAGACCCAGTTGCAGAAGACTTGGTCTGATTAGTCTGATCGAATAAATCCCTGTAAATCAGGGAAAGTAGTTTGTTGATTTATCTCTTAGCTATTCCTTGAGAATAGGATAGATTAGTTTCTTTATATTCCTCCTTTTGTATTTAAATAGCCCTCCAGCTTGTTGAATAAAGTAATGCAAAGCAATTTGTCTTGTGTTCAATCTGTGTGATTTATCATTTAGTATCAGAGCCTTCCTAACGGGAGTCTGATTATTGGTCTCTGTTGATGGAGCACTTCTTGAGAAGCAAGGAGATGTGGAACATGGTGGAAGACGGAATCCCTACAATGGGAGAAGGAACATCGGCTGCGAACGAGGCCCAGAAGAAATCTGTAGATGATGCCAAACTCAAAGATATGAAAGTGAAAAACTACTTGTTCCAAGCAATCAACAGGGAGATCTTGGAAACAATTTTGGACAAAAGCACATCGAAAGGCATCTGGAATTCGATGAGGCAGAAGTACGAAGGGTCCACGAAGGTGAAGAGAGCTCAGTTACAGGCCTTAAGGAGAGAGTATGAACTTCTGTCCATGAAGGATGGTGAAAATCGACACTTATATGGCGAGAACTCTAACAATTGTCAACAAAATGAAAGTGAATGGTGATTTGTTGGTATCCGGTATCATTGATGCTAATGTGATCGCTAAGCCCAAAATTCAACTATGTGGTATGCCCTATTGAGGAATCAAATAACCTCGATACCATGACCATAGATGAATTACACGACAGTCTTTTGATTCATGAGCAGCGGATGTTGGGACAACAAGAAGAGGAACAAGTCTTGAAGGCTACCACTGAGCCGAGCTACAGAGGAAGAGTCAGAGGAGGCTACACGGGTAGAGGTAGAGGACGTGGAAGATTCCCGATCAACAAAAGCATGGTTGAATGCTATAAGTGCCACAAACTAGGACACTTGAGTGTCCAAAGTGGGAGAAGGATGCAAATAATTATGTTGAGCTTGATGACACAGACGAGATGGTATTTATGGCTCACATTGAAGAAAAGAATGTAACAAAAAGGCACGCCTGGTTTTTAGACGCGGGCTGCTTGAACACATGAGTAGGGATATCGAATGGTTCTGCACTATGAACGAAGGTTATCGAAATAGTGTTAAGCTTGGGAATAACGTTCAAATGGCAGTGATGGGAAAAGGTAATGTAAGGTTTGAAGTTGAAGGAGTGATACATGTTCTGACAGATGTGTACTTTGTACCAGAGCTAAAGAACAATTTGATTAGTGTTGGGCAAATTGAAGAGAAAGGAGCAACAATACTCCTACATAAGGAACCTGTAGTGTTTATCATCCAAAGAAGGCTATGATTATTCAGACCTCTAGAACCTGAAACCGAATGCACGTGATCGAAGCAAATTTGAGTTGCAAAACAAATAGGAGAGGTACCAACGTTTGTCACAAGACAGAAACCGGAGATGATACATATCTCTGGCATCAGCCGTTTGGGCATCTCAACAACCAGAGCTTGAAGACATTACACGATAAGAGTTTGGTTATATGACTGCCTACTAATACTATTAAACCAGCAGAAGATAAGTTGTGGAAAGCAACAAATTCGAGAATCCTACCCAAAGAAGAGTTCTTGGAGAGCTTCACAAAGACTGCAACTAATTCACTCTGTGGACCAATTTCACCCGAATCCAGCAGCCAGAAGAGGTATATACTTAATTTCATCGATGATTTCTCTCGAAAATGTTGGACCTACTTCTTTTCAGAGAAATCCAAAGCCTTGGAAACCTTTAAAAAATTCAAGGTGATGGTTGAGAAAGAAGTGGGTTTGGCGATCAAGTGTCTTCTCACACATCGAGGGGGAGAGTATAATTCCAAGGAGTTCAAGGTTTTTTGCGAGAGTCATGGAATTAGAAGGCAACTCAGTCACGGCTGCTTACACACCACACCAAAATGGCGTGGCAGAAAGAAATGCAGAACCATATTGAATATGGTTCGAAGTATGTTGAATGGAAGAGCGGTCCTAAAAATCTATTGGCCTGAGGCTACAGTCTAGTGTGCGCCTGACGGTGAGCCACTTCAGAGTATTTGGGTGTGTAGCTCACGCACACATTCCCACAGAAAGGAGAAGGAAGTTGGATGATAAAAGTGTTAGATGTGTGATGTTTGGCATAAGTGAAGAATCAAAGGCTTATAGGTTGTACAATCCTATTGAGAACAAAATTATTATAAGTAAAGATGTGGTATTCGAAGAGGAAGCAATCTGGAATTGGAACCGTGATTAGACTACAAGTCGGGATGAACTCGAAATGGATGATGTCACCAATGAAGCAGGAAAAGAGGATGCTATTGACGTTCAAAGTAACTCCAATAACAAAGATGATGAAGCACCTACAGAAGAAGCTAGCTGATAACAAGAAAGAAGAATGGCAACATAAGTTGAAAATCGAGAAAGAAGATTAAGGAAAGCGCCTGGATGGATGGATAGATATGTTGGTGGTGATGGGTTGTAAGAAGCATTAGAAAATTTCGTTATGTTCACTTCGATACTAGACCCCTTTAACTATGATGAAGCAATGAAAGAAGAATGATAGAGGCAAGTTATGATGCAAGAAATTGAAGCCATCGAAAAAAATAACACATGCGAGTCATGTAGTCTACCCCACGGAACAAAAGCCATCGGTGTTAAATGGGTCTTTAAGACCAAGCTTAACAAGAATGGTGAGATCGATAAATGCAACGCCAGGTTAGTTGCAAAAGGATACGCACAAAAAAAGGGTATCGACTACACGAAACTGTTCGCACCGGTCGCAAGATGGGACACTATTAGAGCAATCTTGGGGTTTGCTGCAAAGGGGGGAATGAAGGTACATCAGCTTGACGGAAAAAAACGCATTTTTGTACGGAGAGCTCAAGAAAACAGTATACGTCAAGCAGCCTGAAGGGTACGAGAAGAAGAGAAGTGAAGAGAAAGTCTACAAACTGAAGAAAGCTCTCTATGGCCTTAAACATGCACCGAGGGCATGGTACGGTCGGATCGAGGCATGCTTCAGCAAAAACGGCTTTCAGAAATGTCCTCACGAACCTACTTTGTTTGTGAAACCGGCAAAATGAGGTAACATGTTAATAGTTCCGATTTATGTCGATGATCTCATAGTGACTGGTTCAACACTAGAACTAATAGAGGAATTCAAAGCCTTGATGAAAAACGAATTTGATATGAGCGACATGGGTGAGAAGCTGTACTTCCTCGGTGTGGAAGTAATTCAAAAAGAAGATGAGATTTATTTGAGTCAAAAATATATGCTCGTGAAATATTAGAAAGATTTAATATGGAAGGTTGTAACTCTGTAAAGAAGCCCATAGTCCCTGGTTGCAAGCTTGTGAAGGACGATGGGAGTGGCTTGACAGATGCAACCTTGTACAAACAAATGGTAGGGTGTCTTATGTATCTAGCAGCTACAAGGCCAAATCTTATGTTTGTCCTTAGCCTTCTGAGTAAGTATATGGAGAAACCTACTGAGCAACATATGGCAGCAATAAAAAGAGTGTTAAGGTACATCAAAGGCAAGCTGGAGTTGGGATTACTTTATAAGAGAAACGGCAGCAAAGAGTTGCAAGCATACTCAGACAGGTGATCAAGATAACCGAAGAAGTACTTCAGGATATGTGTGTTTCTTAAGTGGTGCGGCAATTGCGTGGTCATCCAAAAGACAACCAATTGTAACACTTTCCACCACCGAGGCAGAATTCATTGCAGCAACATCTTATGCATGTCAGGTGATATGGTTGAGAATGGTGCTCGAGTACATTGGCTCAACACAAAAGGACGGGACAGTTGTATACTGCGACAATATGTCTACAATCAAGTTATCAAAGAATCATGTGACGCAGAACCGAAGCAAGCATATAGATGTGAGACTCTACTTTCTTCGTGACCTGGTGAATCTATCGAATTGGTTTACATAACACACTTAAGCAAGCAACAAATATTATGACGAAGCCCTTGAAGCTTGAGCTGTATGAGAAATAGAGGAACATGCTTAAGATGTGCAAGGTTCCAAAGGTAAACTAAGACGGGATGTCTTTAGTCTAGGAGAAGGATTGTTGGAAGACATAGTTGCAGAAGACTTAGTCATATCAAATAAATCCTTGAAAATTTAGTTTCTTTACGTTTCTCCTTTGTGTATTTAAATAGCCCTCTAGCTTGTTGAATAAAGTAATGCAATTCACTGCTTTTGCAATTTGTCTTGTGTTCAATCTGTGTGATTTATCAGTGACCCCCCGAGGCACCCTTAATATACTTGCTCCACTTCGTTTTCTCTATTTTCTAGCCAAGTTTGACTACATTCCAACCCCTAAGGTCAAATTGTAACAACTCGGCCTATATGTGGGGCCTAAATCCCTTCAAGAGTTCCTCTGTCAAAGGCTTCATTCACTCGACCCAAAACTTCTTGTATGTTTTTACGTTCTGCTACACCATTTTTGGGATGAAGTTCCAACACAAGATGTTTCATGAATTATGCCATTTTGAACCATATAAGATTGAAATAAAGTAAATATCTTGGCCGAAAAGGAACATTAAATTCAGTTGTAATTTCAGCATAAAAGACACAAAACAAAGACACAAACTAAAACGATTTTTTATCAAATATAACCAAGTTAAACAAGAATAGTTATCTACAAAGGTAACAAAATACAGAAATGTGGTCCTAGACAAAATCAGACAAGCCTCCCAAACATCAGAATGAGATAACTCAAAAGGAACACACTAGCACGTTTATGAACTGTAGGACTCGAACTAAGATGATGTTTTGCAAACTAACATGATACACAATGTAACAAGGACACCTTGCTACACTGTGGAAAAAGCTTATTGAATAACAAGAAAGATGGATGACCCAACTGATAATGAGCCTCGAATATAGAAGTGACACTTGAACAAGCGATTGATTGTGGCTAAGGTTCGAAAACACAGCGGTTGTATTTCCAAATGGGGCAGCTAAGGTTCGAATTCGTGGCAACGCGTTGGAAAACGTTAGCTACGACGGCGATGGTTCGAACCTAAACACAGCTAGGCTTCAGTTATCTATAACAGTTTCCATAGTTTTATCTTATTCAGGCCTCGCCTAGGGGCCTACTGTAAACCTAAACATTTACACACATTAATATCAAAATATGAATTCTAACCACACCTGTGTAACTGGAAATGACAATTGTGCTACTTGATGTCCTTGAGAAGGTGGAAGCTGATTGCATAAGCCTAAAGTTGCCGTCTTCTCATCCTCACCCAACATCACAGTAGGAATATGGAGTGGAGCAGCTTGCTATCCACCAAAATAGAAGACACCAGAAAATCATAAAGGAAGCGGTGAAATAGCTTGGATATTGTAAAAAAAAACATTGATAAATAAGAAACCTGGTATAATACATGTGAATGGCCACCCTGATAAGATGGACCAGAAGCTTCAGGTGGCAACTCAACTTGATTTACATCAGATCTCATGGTAGAGTTAACTTCTTCAACAATATGCTGTTGAGAAGACCCAACATCTTTGTTAGAAAAATCAGGGTTTCCTTCAAATTTCCTCACCCTGCCCTTAAGAAGAGATGTTGGAGTTATTTCCTTCAAATCCATATCAAGATTTTTGAATAAGACCTGAAAAGGCAAACCAAAATAAAAAAAACATATGTTTATCTGAGAGTGAGAGAATACACAATCACAATACCCCAACTCCAGTTGCAGTACACATAGATTCACACGTACTTCAATTTCAAACTTTAGATTCACTTTGACGTTTGGCATTGCATGAATTTCAGCAAGTAATCCAAGAATTCCCATAGTCCAAGGATTTGGTGGTTGATATGCTAGGCTGCTTTGACATGGTTCCAAGATCTACAGCAAGTGAAACAAAGATTAGTACCAAAAACCCTAGTGATTTAGAGAATAATCATAAATCAATGGAATTGCATACCTTGGAGACAAATGGAATCACTCCAATCATTAAACCCTCTTCATAAGCCTATAGAAGTTAATAAGTAAACTTACTATATATCGTACCCAAGTCAAAAAGATTCTATACTAAAACAATAAAGCTGATTGCGAGCACACAAACTCGCAAGGGTGGAATGTACCTCCAGAAGTAAAGATTTTGGATCAATGTCTCTGGAGCGAAGAACTCGGTTTCTACCAATTGTAATTTTCCCAAGCCAGCCTCCAAGATTCTTCAGCAATGAACGCTCTTCCGCACTGGACTTTATGAGCTCAGATCTTAAAAGAACCTGTCGCATTGCCACATAACATAATACTCCAGACTTCTACAAAAGTACCATCTTTAAATGCACCAAAAAACCGCTAGAAAAGACTACCTTGCAATTCTCATAAGTTGCTCGAACTACCTCTTCATTCAAACGTGTCAAATTGGCTTTCTCTAGAAGATTCAAGTACAACATGTGAAAGTTTGGTTCGATGCTCACTCTGGCAACATGATCAGTAAACCATTTAGAAAAGAAATGTTTATATCGTTGCATACAAGTAATCATAGTTCTCTTAATCCGCTCCTTCCTGAACTAATTATCATTTTCATTCATCTCACAGAGTATGTTGGTTGTCATGGTGTTCATGTTCACCTTAAAAAATTGTTATCCTTTTTTGGTAAAGAAAAAATGTAATCTTTAGTACTCTGTAAAGTAGAAGGTAGAAGGAAGTATTGAGGTTGACAAAAAGCTACAAGATGCGTTCACATGAAACCAAAAAGGTCAAAAAAATCTCACCTTTTCATAACTATATACTCTCCAAACCAAGGATAGTACTGTTCTTCAAGAATCTCTGTAAATTCTTTCGATTTAGCTTCAATATTGGCAGCAGATAAATTATTAGCAATAAAGGAGATTCTATCCTGAGTTTCTGATGGTGGGGCCTGTAATGGAGAAGCAGGTAAATATAAGGGCAGGGGCGCAATTATAATCTAACATAAATAATACTTGAGCAAACATTGAGGTATCATCATGAACCAAGTAATCAGACAAGTGAAAGGTAAACCTCTCACTGCCAATTAAATAAATTGAATTTAACTTAATTAAGTAAGCTACTCAAGCCAGAGGTAGATGACACACCTCTTTGGGAGTTTCTCTTCTTTCAGCAGCAGCAAGTAGTGTTCCGATGCTTAATGCAGAGCCAAACCCTGCAAAGCACAAAAAAAAAATGTGCACCGTAAGCAAAAGGTAACCGGTTAACAAAAAAAGTCAAGATACTACAGACTCAGGGGAAGCAAAGATGTGATAACGAGTGCATGCCATGGACCCACAAAATGTTTTTTTTTTCACAATCACGGGAAACCTACTAGCTGAGGTGACTGCTCGAGATGGAGAACTAAGACCAGGAGAGAAAGGCGTTGCTGCCAAAGACTTGACTACACCCTCAGACTGCATTGGAACATGATGATGTAAAAAAGTTATTGGCAACAAATTCGGAAAATCGAGGATCAATTACATAAACTGAGGCAAAGAAAGAACATAGCTCATATGGCTAAATTGACTTACCTCCTGAATACTAACTGAACCACTTGAGGTAACTGAGACTTGTTCTGAAGTAGATAAGTTTGGATTTGTATCATTGGACGAAGTCAAAGAGGCTTTGTGTTTCTCATCCAAATGACTCTCGTTCCTCTCGTCTAGCTGGATTGGAGAACATACTTGAGAATCAATTTGTTCACCATCAACTCCAGTCAAAGGTAAGGATGAAGCCGACCTCTACACAGAAAACAATTTTGTAGAGTTCATATATCAATCTACCATATTCCAAAAATAAGCACAACACAATCATGGAGGATATTTGAGTCAAATTTACCTCAACATTTTCTGGTGGGCTAGAACTATAATGTTGGTTGGTTCCAGAATTGTGGCCTTCGGATGATTCTGGATGGCTTGAGGAAGTACCAGCAAGCGTTTGCTTAATTATCAAAACAAGCCCGGAATGAGTAAGATGTAGATGTGAGATCTGTAAGATCTTCTGGGCATAATCTGGCCACTCAGTCAAGCAATCCGCAAAACATTCCAAGGCCTTCGTTGCAAAAACAAACATCTGCCCAAAGACAATTTGGTATAGTTAAATAAACAAAAGCCTCCTGGTATAGCAATAGCATTATCAGAAATGAGTACTAACTTTGGAATCTGCAGGTTCATGTAATGCATCCAAAACAGCTTGCAAGGAAATGCCAAGTATGGGTTGGCTCAAAAGGCGACGCCTAATAAGCAATCCTGAAAGCAACATTTTTCATGCCATGATAGTAAGTGTGTCTGCTATGTTAAAATAATACCATAATTTCTCATTTTTGAGGGAAAGCAGAGTTATATCATGAATAAACATAAATGCCACCATGATTTTGTTATAGTGAACTACTGATACCTGTCAACCAAAAAACTGAGATACAGCAGATAATAGACCTTTAAAATATAACATTGTAAGACCACGGACAATTACGATATTGACCTCTGAGTATGTACTAATCCAAATGTCAAGATTATGTAGAGTAAACAAAAGGAAATCAACCACATATTTACTAAACCAAACCAAACCCAAACCGAGCCGGTAAATTCCACTCGAGAGTAGGTTCCAGGGAGGTGAGATGTGCTCACCAAATAGGACAGCAACAATCTTAAGTTCTTCATCAGGGTATTTGTTGATAAACTTGTACACTTCAAACAGGTTGTAGATCATGAACTCAAATACAGATTGCTCCCTGTGAAATCCAACAATGGTGAACTATAAGTTCTTGATAAATCAGATACTAAGAACTCGCTTCTGACCAGCATTTTGCGGATTACAACTAACAGAATGCTCCTGCAATTACTTTTTATAAGCTATATATAATAATAAATGTAGCTTATTAAAAAAATACTAATAACGAATTATGCAACAGAAGTTCATTAGAAATATTATTTGTAACATATTATCATAGGAATGAAGAGAGAAGAAATGTTTAATGGTAAAAAATGGACAATCAAAAGCAAACCTTTTTTCAGAAGATCCCTTGAACTGCGTAAGCGTTTGAACCATTGCATCAACTGTCAACTGACCAAAGAACATCTGCTCGAAATAAAAATTGACCTCTGTCTCTATATCATCTGCATATACTTCAGATGTTGAAGAACTAGGTCCACCAGTGTGCTTCATCCTTTGACTATTGTCCACAGACGTTACACACAAACTTTTCACTTCCTCAGAATGATTAGAGACTAGCAAGCTAGTATGCAATTGAAGGACCTAGATAGAAATATGGATTTCAAAATTGCATGGACCAGAGATAATTGAAGGTAAATGGTAATGTTACATTACCATTGCCCAAATGGTAATGTAACAATGTTTATAGGGTAAAGTGGTAAACCTTAAAAATTGTAGGGGTTGTCTCCTTATAGACTCTCAAAATTTCACCGCAGTCAGAAGAGTCCTCGGCATCAATTTCGACCACCTTTAGGAATTTAAGGCACTCCTGAGAATAGGGAATATCAACATATCTAATTGTAAGATCAGTGAACTCCATAACTATCTCCAGTCAGGAGAGTGGGGGATCCGTAGTTGTGATTTACCTCAAAGAAAGTGTCTTCATATGTACTTAAATTAGTGGTCAACCACTCCTCCAAATCTATTAATCCCTTAATAGAAGCAAGAGCAGCCAGTCTAATTCCCAGAGACATGGGTACCAAATCCAGTACAGACGATAGGATCTATGACAGAGAGGTTTTAGAATACATATAATAGAGGAATACATAATAAGGAAACCCGTAAAATGTGCATTTTTCAAGACTCGATTTTTAACGGAATAACATCAAAACACTTCTAGAATATGAAAATAGAGAATAACAACAACTAAAGAAAGATTCTACACAAGTATGTACATCATGTGACAGTTATACAAGCAATTAGCCATAATATGATACACTACAAATACACAGAAGTTCCAAAAATCTTGAATGGCTTGATGGAAAAGAAATCAAATTTGAATATCTGACCTGTAAGTCCTCTAACACGTTGACAGCTCTAAATGTGTTTTCTGGATCAGAGTTGAGGGCATGGTTTAATGCCCTTGAAAAGAATACAGGGTTGGTATGCCACAGATTCAGAACGGTTTCTCTCTTGGAATCATGTTTGAGTAGCACAGGCAGTACAATTGAAGAAACTTCACGTTGGAGGAGATTAAATGGAGTCTGCACATTTTGATACAATAAACATTGACCAAAAGACTACGTAAACAAAAACAGCATAAAGTTACACAAAAGTGAGGCAGCATTACAATAATATGGGCCATCCCAGTCAGCAGCTCTCCAGGGCAATGCTTCAGAGGATACTCAAGCATTGACCGAACCAAAGTTTCATTGCCACTCTCTGCTAGTAGACACAGATGTTCTAAATGATCAATGGATAGCCATGGATGGCTTGCATGATCAACATGAAACTTATGATCATTCTCAGCATCTGCGTATTCCTGCAAAAATAGGTATTGAACGCAGATTCAATGGGTATCATTAACAAGAACTGCAAAACTTATTCAGCATACCAGTTGTCTTCTGGAATGTGCAAACATTGATGCTTCTGGTGATACCCTGACTACATGCTTCAGAAATGGCAACTGCCCTTCAGTGTTTTCCCATACATTGCCACAAACAGTAGCAATTGGAATCGAGTAATTAATTGCCGTAGAGGAAGGGAAAACTGAAAAAGAAGAAATAGAAAATTAACAAGATTCTTATATGATCCTATAAAGATATTAGTGTTCAATAAGAACATATCAGATGGATTTCTGTCACAAAGAGCAGAAAAATGTCAAAGAAAGTATTTTTCATGTTCTGCATCAGAGATGAGAGTCATACCTAGCATCCTAAGCTTGGAATCATTCACTTGGTCTGAATGCTGAGGAGCTAAGATAAAACCTGAATTCTCATTTAACGAAACTTGTAGTATCATTTGCATAAATGAATCAACATGTTTGGAAAGGACTTCTGATTGCTCAAGAAACCTTAGAACTTTGTGAACACAATCAGCAGTATCCAAAGAGGCATGAGTAGCATACAACTCTTCAAACTGTGCCATACAGAAATTCCTTCCTGAAAGCAGCAACATAATTCTCATATGCATGTACAAGTCAAGCAATGAATAAAAAAAATAAAAAATAAAAACTCACCTGCTGTTTTAACATCATTATTTTCTGAATCTGATAAAGCAAGACCAAAACCAAGTTTCTCATATGCTGATAATTGCAGTGAGCTGGATAGATTGTCCAGAAATTCTTCACTAATTGTTGTACGTCTCACGAAACCAGAGAAAACCCTACTGAAATGTGGCTTTTCCAGCAACTTTCTAAAGAGTGAAGCAACTACTGGTTCTAGATGTGTACTCTTCAAGTCTTCCTCATAGATCTTGAAGTGATCCAAGCAGGTCTCAACTAGCAATATGCTTTCTTCTGTTCCATGTTCAATATACTGCAAAACGGAACAGAACATCAACTTGAGAACTTGCTAGCTGATAATGGATGCACTATGGTAAATATCATAACAAAATCCATGTGACTTCTCTTGGTTAATCCTTCATAATCAGTAACAAGTAATGCAGTAATCTTCCTAACACATATGCTTTCCCACTTTGAGGTTTGGAGTAGGACCTGAAACTATTATTCAGAAGAAGTGCTGACAATATTTACAATACCCGT
Source organism: Saussurea involucrata (assembly GCA_033807775.1). Classification (NCBI taxonomy): domain Eukaryota; kingdom Viridiplantae; phylum Streptophyta; class Magnoliopsida; order Asterales; family Asteraceae; genus Saussurea; species Saussurea involucrata. The sequence goes on along the minus strand of JAWVWS010000498.1, from coordinate 10,884 downwards.
AAAAAGAATCTTGTCTCCACTGTGTATTCAAGGAGAATCCCAACCCAAAAGGACATAAATCAGAAAAGGTAAAAACAAGATCTTATTAATAATATACTTATAGAGTTGACCACATGTCAAGATCTCTTTCCTATGATCATATTCATGATATACATATACAGCCTCATAAATAAGCTCCAGACTTTACTCCTAAACTGCTATAAGAATTAGGCGCTCCTCTAATATGAACAATATACTAAAGGACCCATTACTACACTCATTTGCAACCAAGCAAAGATGTAAATAACCAAGCAGCTGGAAATCAAGTTTCCACACAGATTAGTCCCTAGAAGTCATGAATTACCAGGTTCAATGAGCATAAGAAGCGAAGAAAGCACAAAACAGAAGGTTAACGTATCCGCTTTTATACACCCTATCATTTCAAAGAAGAAAAAGTTTAGGATACAAATGACAAGGGAGCTCTCGTGCACCAACGCCCTTTCGAAGTCATCTATCCGAGGGTTGGGGAGAGATTTTTCTATGCAGCCTTCCCTTGAATATTGCAAACAAATTTCTTTACAAATTACATATAGAGATGCCTATATTACAAAAGGACATAAATGGAAGGAACCATTAAATTAACAGAAGAAGGACCCAATTATGCCATCTTGGATGATAAGTTGAATTTGAACGTATGATATATATATATTAATATCAGTGATGCCATAAGCATAGTTGCCACGGCACAGCCATTCTGGCAGTCAATAGAGGTCGTGGTGAAGCATTGCCATGTGACATAATTCAAGTTGATTGACTAAATATTTGAATATAAAATAAGAGCAGAAACAGAAATCAGTATGAATTAAAGCAACACCTTTATGTAGTAGAAACAAAAACAGAAAAACAAGAAGTCCTTGGAATAGAAGAACAAAATCAGAATCACAAATAGTAGCCGTCGTGTTATTACAGGTTGCTTGTTTTAATGGGTTTTGAATTCTGTTATTCTAAGTTAAATGTTATGCATGTTAATTTTAAAGCGTAGAAAGTACATAATTGATATGTAGCATGCATTTTAATTTCTAAAGGAGGCAATAAATTCTAAATGGTGCCACTCTTGGTGTTATACACATAAATATCATATAGGGTGCGTTTGGTATCTGATAGAACAGAACAGGATGGGACGGAACAATTGTTCAGTGTTTGGTAAGACAGAATTGGACATGACAAAACAGATAAAATGACCAATTTACCCCTAATGATTTGTTTACATATTTTATGTATTTTGATTAATTATGTGATTTATTAAATTATAATGAAATAAATATCTTTTATTAACAAAATACATCATTAGAAAGTTTTCATCAAGACGATTAAAATGACACCAAAATAAAAAGCTTATGTAGTTTCCAATTTTTATTATATACCTTTTCTATATTATTTTATTAGTATTAATATTTAATAAACTACATGAACTAATCAAAATATAGAAACCATATAAAAATAAAACTTTGATGACAATAAAGTGAAAGTTTAAAGAGCATAAAATACAATAAACAATAATGAAATAAATACAATTAATAAAAAAAAGTTACGTAGTTTCCCATATTGAACGATTTATCACTGTACTGATGACATAGTATTAACACTTATATTGCCATGGCATTCTAACGTTTGGCTGCCACCATGACTCACCATATTGATGTGAAAATTGTGGTCATAACATGATGGAGACCATCTGTGTAGCAGAAGGAACAAAAAATCTGGTACAAATAATGACTGGAAGTCTGGAACCATACATGTCCGTAGGCTGAAAAAGGCTATCTTCATCTAGTTTCTTCAGACACAAACTGAATTCATTATATGATTGCCAAAATGATAGTACAACATTTGCAAGGAAAAGTAATAGAGAAGTAGAGAGTATTAATGGCAAAGAATGGAGAAGGTGGCATTTTTATATTCCTTGTTTCACGTGGGGAGGGGACTGATTGTACTACATCCGGTCTCACTCCTAAAGAACCAAATTACTGAAAGAAAGCACAGCAAGAATCTAAATAGGAACATAGAGATTGGAAGGTGATTTACGTAAGACTTAGGGGAAAAAGAATATTATAATTGCAAAAATAGATACATAAATGGTCTGTAATCACAAATCATGTCTAGCTCAGTTGGTCTGCCTAAGGACGGTAACATCCTGGGAGGGACTGTGGATGGTATCCCAGTCTACCCGGGTTCGATTCCAAGGGGAGACAATTGAGGGCATGAGGAGTACCCAGTCCTTGGGTTGGTCCAGTCTAAGACTGGGCTGGCCCCCCCAGCCTGTGGTTGGGCTTTAGGTCCAGCGTAAGCTGGGCCGAGACAACGGCGGATTAGGGGGCTGCCCAATTGGATGCCCTATACCGCCGGGGAGGTGTGTGTGCGTGAGTTCGTGGTAGTTGATCGTTGGGTCGATGCCGCAATGCCTTCCAAAAAAAATGGTCTGTAGTCACTCTCAGATCTGAAATACGTCATTACAAGATTAGAAAAGTGTATTTAGATGTATATTTTCCAATCCGTTGTCAAAGTGCCATGATTCTACTCTATTCTTCCAAGTACTACGATGTACACAATTTCATAGAACATTCTAGAAGTCCAAAATTATCATAAATAGAATAGTTGAAAGACAACTAAACACTTCCCAAATAAAATTTTATCTCCAAAGATACTTGACTTAAACACTGTAATCCTATTAAATAGAAGATAAACATAGTTTCCTATAAACTTTAAATCTCGAAAGATACTTAACCTAAATACTAAAACCCTACTAGTATTCTTCCTTCTGGATAAACTATATACAAATAGTAATGAACAATTTTCAAATATCAATCTCTTAGAATTGCTGGGGAGCAAATCGAGAAGTCCTTCGAAAGATAGGGCTTCCCGGAGAATTTTGTGTCTCATCAATGCCCTTGTCTTTGCAAATTGCAATCCTCGCGCATTCATTGTAAATAACTCGCCCTAGACTCGTAGTGATTCTAGTGGCTAAAATTTAAAAAAAAAACATGAAATTTGATGCATTATTCATAGCACGAAAACTTCTCATATTTTCTAGGGCGCAATTCTCAAGGACAACAATGAAAGCAACATGAACTTCCAATTCGCTGGTGACTCTAATTAGCAGGTACAAAAAAAACAAAATCAACGTGCTAGATTTTGTCAAGTTCCAAATTTTAAGTTTTATCATTGTTTTCCCGTTTGCGAATTAACATCTTGATTTTACTTTATCCTCTTCTTGAGCTTCTGTAGTAGGTATTTTAAGTTCGGTCTCTTTAGCCGAAGAAGTACTAAATGATCCCAAACTTTGTCCTGGGAATTTGTAACTCAACTACTATAAGAGAACATGTAAACAAAAACAAAACTGATTACTTTCTGGATTATATTAGATCTCCAAAAATAATTAATGTAGGTACTAGAACCCTGTCAAATTAAGGACAACTACATATTTTCCTACTATATTAGATCTCCATAAATACTTGACCTGGATAGTCATTCCTGCTAAATAATTATATAAAAATGTATCCATAAATAATGATATATGGTTTCCGAATATTTGTCACGTGAATTGGCACAAGTTCTATCCTCTTGCACACCAATATTTCGTGTAACTAAGATGAAGCATGACATGGAAGTTCTGACAACTAGACGGTAGATGCTATGTTGTTTACAGTTTTACATGTTTACGTATTGGTGTACATTTTACTGTCAACCAAGAAATAACAACCTCAATCAAAATGATCAAACTAGAAACTAAAAGTTGTCCTTTTAGAAAAGAAAAGGATGATAGTATGTTCAAGTCTTCAAAGGGATCTTCCTTCACAAACAGGAAGTAATGCAAACCAAGTGAATCAGCACCCTCGACCTCGAGTGACTTCCGTAAGAGATAGATCAACAAAGATAATACTTTCAGATTGGACAAAAAAATAATAACAATATATATATATATATCTTATTGATGTTCATGGTTATCCAGTTATCCTGTTCTTAATTATTAACTGAATAATAGAATAAAAAATAGAAACCATCATCAAGGACAAGAAGAAGAATTGATAGAAAATTTAATCACACACAATTCTGTCCTTATTCTTCTAACCCCTCTATCTCTTAATGTAAGTCGATCTACCCTTTGAACATGTGTAGTTTTCATATCATCCTAACATGCAAAAAGACTTGATAACAGAATGAAACAGGCATGACAAGCATAACGAAAAAGGAAAAATATTTTAAAACAACAAACAGTTCATTTTCGTTAGTATCATAAAGTCATGCTTCCAACCTATGAAAAATTCCCTTGATGAATTGTAAGTTTGCGATAACAATACCATCGCCATATGGAAAATAAGAACAAGGACACTTGTTTATCTCTACTTCAATCGTAGAAAGACATGCCTCCTCTTTGATTTCAAAAGGTTAGCCTCATAAGTCATAAGTCATGATCACGTTTTAATTAACACAAAAACCACAAGTTAACCAGAATAGCCAATGAAACACACGTATAGCCTGCATTCTCATGAAAATTGTGCTCAACATCCAGATTCCTCTTCTGAATGTAACAATATTGCTCCCAAATCCCAAAATAATAACCAATTAACCTCATGCCCTCGAACCACCAACTCGATTCCAATTAAACCACCAACTAAAAATAAAATAGGAAAAACCCTAGCACAAAATTGAAACTTCCCAAACCATCATACTTCCAGAACGCAATCTAACTCATCCCAGTCACAATCTAAGCAGAATAATCAACAATTTGGGGGTTTTAACTTTATAGTTAAGGCTTACACACGCTAATCGCTCCTGAGCAAACAAACAACAGATATAGCTAAAATAAACCAGTTAAGGTATTCAAAACACAAGAAATTGAAACAAGTATATACCTGAGAGAGTTGATCAACAACAGCGTCGTGATTGTCTTCGTTTAAGCTCTCAAGCAACTTCCGAATTTCACTTGAAACTCTCTTCACAGACGAAGCCATGGTGATAGAATAGTCGATCGGTGATTGAATGATCAAATGTTTGCTTCACGAATTGATCAAATGCAGAGCTTCGAACTTCGAATTGAGGTGACGGTGTGAAAAGGGAGATTTTGGGAGCACAAAAGCGAAGTATTTTGGAGTTCAAGTCTGTCGGCTTTGCCGTGTATATATAATCAAATGCATGGGTGGTGAAAATTTAAAAAATACCCTCTCCCCCCTTAAATTACAAATAATACACACTTAGTCCCTCTTTTTTTCAATTTTAATGGGGAAAGAAAATTGGAACGGAGATCTCTGGGTTTTTAACTTTTTTTTAACAAAACTGAAGAATAGGTGCAAGAAAATTGGTTATTTAAAATGAATTAATTTCTATAAAGAAAATGAAATACGGTTTTGCAAAAAGGAGTGATAGATTGTTGATGATGATTAATGTTCAAGAGGGTTGAATTTCGGTGAGAAGTGTCAAATTTGGTGCGTGATAAATGGTTATCAACCGTTGAACGAGAAATGGAAGAACATTATGATGATATGCACCGAAATAAGATGCACATGATCAATTCTATTTTAAGCCGCAATTCATGGGAGGGTATTTAATTAAAAGTGATCAATAGTTTAAAAGTACTTCTCACATTTCTCATAAAAAATGACACTTCTCACATTATCACATACGATGTTCAAGATAGATTATAAACGAAGAGTGAAAAACATTGTTGTCGTTAAAATTAGTTATTTTAGTATCATACATGATTTTTAGATGGATTATGTTCAACTTAGCTAAAACGACAATAGTTTATAAGATTAAGCATTGATTATATTTCTGAGAATAACTGTATTATATTAGATTGGGTGTTTATGTCTAAAACATGTGTAAATAATGAACTTACGCTTTTTTTGAAGGTAATATGTTAATTAAACTACATGGGTCTAGATTAGAAGACGGGCTCTAATTAACCAATTATATTTGACCAACTTAGCATATGGAAGTTGCCATAAACAGAAGGAGATGAATTTGGTAAGAGAATTTGGATCAAAGGATAAATCTACAAAATGTAGAATACTCTAAGGACTGTTTTTGTAATTTATTAATTATTGTTTACATTTATATTATACAAAAAATGATATGTGTAATATAATATTATATAGTATTAAATTTTATGCACTTTATTCCTAAAATAGAATTACAGATTTATTTTGTAACTGAAAAAGCATATTTTATTATCCCAATTTTAAAATTTTTTAATTAAAAATTTATGGGCTAGCATTATATTTATGAACATAAAGTAATCAATGTTATCCAAGGTTATAAATAGTGTGAATCATGGCAGCGAGGCTAAGTCTCAAGCCTTAGGAGCCACGGTGAGGTCATGATGTTTTTTAAATGCGTGACTTATGACGGCAAATCTCAATATATTATATAACATTATATAAAAAAATATGTTTTGTACTGTTACTCAACGAGTTAATGATAATAAACAAGTTAAATTGGGTTATATATTAAAAACAAGCAAATAAGGCATTAAAAACGTAAAGAATAATCAAATACGCATTACAAAAAGACCGTACATTAGACGATGACGTGCCACAGACTTAACGTGACGTGAGACACAAACATTAAGGCACAGCACGCCATGACGACTGTTGCAACAAGCTTTTCTGAACATTGATGTTATCTAATAATAAAGTAAATTGGATCTAAAACACATGGACAAAAATGTTGCATTTTTTATGTTAATATCTTATATAACTTGTAATATATTTTCTAATGTATATGATAAATTTATTTATTTGTAAAACAATCCGTTAGCTTTTCAATCGGGTGTTAGAGCATCTCCAACAGCTTCCCCAAAAAATTTCCAAAATGGGAAAGCAAAAGTCAAAATCCCCAAAAAAAATTTACACTCATCTCCAACAGATTCCCCATATTTGTAAAAACACTTGTAATCATATTTGGAGAAATTTTTGGGAAAAATCCTATTATCCCCATTTTAGGAAAACTTTTGGGGAAGCTGTTGGAGCTTATTTGTGTTCCAAAATCCCCATTTTCTTCATTTTCTCCAAAATGAACAAGCTGTTGGAGATGCTCTTACAATTTACACGACCTAAAAAAATGTAAAAAACACCTTAAAAGTTGAACCATGTTTAATACTATTAAAATATAATATTCAATTATACATCAATGTATTATATTTATTATTAGAGTAAAGTTCACTTTTGGTCCCTAACTTTTGTCACTTTTAATCATTTTTGTCCCTCAACTTTATTTTAACATATTTGTTTTCTCATGTTTGTCAATTCCCAACGGTTTTGGTTCCTCATCCTAACGATCGTTAACTTTTTTCGTTAAATCCAATTTAATGAGGAGTATTTTCGTCATTTTACAAGTTTTTTTAATTTTATTGTTTTCTTACAAAAATCATCAAGCTTTAAGGACCTGTTACGTAATTATCTCTAACACACACACACACACACACACACATATATATATATATATATATGTGTGTGTGTGTGTGTGTGTATATACACACACATAATATATATAGACACAGTCACACCGTATAGCTACTTGGAAACATAACCCACCGGACTTGAAATGTGTTTTTTGTAAGAAGTGTGTTGACTCTCATAATCATTTGTTCTTTAAATGTGAGTTCTCGTCGAAAGTTTGGAGTACCATAAAAGGCGAAGTTGGTATTGATCATTTTCCGGAGGATTGGGATGACATTATGGGTCGCCTCTCGAACGGAACTATCCAATGGAAACTCTTGCAAAAGCTCGCATTCTCTGCTTCCATCTATTCTATTTGGCAGGAGCGTAACAAAAGGCTTTTTGATAACCATAGCCGTCCGGCGGATTCTTTGGTTAAAGGTATCGTAGATGTTGTACTTATGCGGATGGCTTGGAGGAATAGAGATAAAGCGGACAAAGTTAACTATGGTGGCTCATGATTGGTGCTCTCGGCCCCCTCAGCTGTGGTCCTTTTGGTGGTGGTTTGTGCGCCGGATGTTCCTTATTTTATTTTGTTGCAATTTCCGGTCTGTGAGCATGTGTTTGTTTTGGTTATTGGTTGCGTGGTTTGGTGTTGTAACCAATTTCTTTTGCTTTGCTGTTGCTCTGGCCTCTGCGCCTGAACTTTGTTGTATTGTTTTTTCTTTTGCTTTTGCTATATATTTGCTTGGGTTTTCCGCTCAAAAAAAATTGTAGGAGACTAAATTGATGTCAACAACTAGGTAGAGGTTTATCATTGGACTTTGTGTTTGTGTTTTAGCAAAAAGACCTACTTCATGAATGATGAACCAAAATCGAGATCTGATTCCCAATGAATAACATCAGCGGGAGATTGGTGCAAGTTCCAATCGAGATGACATCCGACAGGCCCATGTAGGTTCTGAAACAACATCTCGTGGATCTAAGATCTCAATTTAGATTAAGGTTTGATCTCGAAATATCTTCCCTATCCCATATCTTGTAGAGTTGTGACACTCTTGTGTAAACTGGAGGTTGCCACGTTAGTGACCCCAAATTACGTCTATCCACTAAAAAACGATGGTGAAATCTGTTGATCCAAACCCTCAATGATTTGATAATGACCCTGAGAAACACTTAGTGAAAATTGTAAGTAGACAATATGTATTAGAGTTTCACTATCAAAGATAAATACTACGTTTGTTTAGTACCGCTGATAGGAAACTCATATTTCTAAATGTATGCATTATGCGAACACTGTACATCAGTGAGCCCTGAGCCTGTTCAGTCTCACTGATGATCGCTGATAACTTATGTTGTTTACTTATGATCCCTGAAGACAAGATTCACGTCAACCATGTTCTATGATGAAGTCGAAAATCAAGCCAAAGAACCAGCGACTAAGTCTACTAGTGACCTGATGCGGATATCAGCGAAGCCAAGACTTGTCCACTCAACGTGAAATTTCAAGTAGAAGACTTCAGCGAACGCTGAACTTTATCATTCGCTGATAAAGAATCATTCAGTGAACGCTCAGTTACAGGCATTAAGGAGAGAGTATGAACTTCTGTCCATGAAGGATGGTGAAAATCGACACTTATATGGCGAGAACTCTAACAATTGTCAACAAAATGAAAGTGAATGGTGATTTGTTGGTATCCGGTATCATTGATGCTAATGTGATCGCTAAGCCCAAAATTCAACTATGTGGTATGCCCTATTGAGGAATCAAATAACCTCGATACCATGACCATAGATGAATTACACGAAAGTCTTTTGATTCATGAGCAGCGGATGTTGGGACAACAAGAAGAGGAACATGACTTGAAGGCTACCACTGAGCCGAGCTACAGAGGAAGAGTCAGAGGAGGCTACACGGGTAGAGGTAGAGGACGTGGAAGATTCCCGATCAACAAAAGCATGGTTGAATGCTATAAGTGCCACAAACTAGGACACTTGAGTGTCCAAAGTGGGAGAAGGATGCAAATAATTATGTTGAGCTTGATGACACATAAGAGATGGTATTTATGGCTCACATTGAAGAAAAGAATGTAACAAAAAGGCGCGCCTGGTTTTTAGACGCAGGCTGCTTGAACACATGAGTAGGGATATCGAATGGTTCTGCACTATGAACGAAGGTTATCGAAATAGTGTTAAGCTTGGGAATAACGTTCAAATGGCAGTGATGGGAAAAGGTAATGTAAGGTTTGAAGTTGAAGGAGTGATACATGTTTTGACAGATGTGTACTTTGTACCAGAGCTAAAGAACAATTTGATTAGTGTTGGGCAAATTGAAGAGAAAGGAGCAACAATACTCCTACATAAGGAACCTGTAGTGTTTATCATCCATGATTATTCAGACCTCTAGAACCTCAAACCGAATGCACGTGATCGAAGCAAATTTGAGTTGCAAAACAAATAGGAGAGGTACCAACGTTTGTCACAAGACAGAAACCGAAGATGATACATATCTCTGGCATCATCCGTTTGACCATCTCAACAACCAGAGCTTGAAGACATTACACGATAAGAGTTTGGTTATATGACTGCCTACTAATACTATTAAACCAGCAGAAGATAAGTTGTGGAAAGCAACAAATTCGAGAATCTTCTTGGAGAGCTTCACAAAGACTGTAACTAATTCACTCTGTGGACCAATTTCACCCGAATCCAGTAGCCAGAAGAGGTATATACTAAATTTCATCGATGATTTCTCTCGAAAATGTTGGACCTACTTCTTTTCAGAGAAATCCAAAGCCTTGGAAACCTTTAAAAAAATTCAAGGTGATGGTTGAGAAAGAAGTGGGTTTGGCGATCAAGTGTCTTATCACACATCGAGGGGGAGAGTATAATTCCAAGGAGTTCAAGGTTTTTTGCGAGAGTCATGGAATTAGAAGGCAACTCACGGCTGCTTACACACCACACCAAAATGGCGTGGCAGAAAGAAAATGCAGAACCATATTAAATATGGTTCGAAGTATGTTGAATGGAAGAGCGGTCCTAAAAATCTATTGGCCTGAGGCTACAGTCTAGTGTGCGCCTGACGATGAGCCACTTCAGAGTATTTGGGTGTGTAGCTCACGCACACATTCCCACAGAAAGGAGAAGGAAGTTCGATGATAAAAGTGTTAGATGTGTGATGTTTGGCATAAGTGAAGAATCAAAGGCTTATAGGTTGCAATCCTATTGAGAACAAAATTATTATAAGTAAAGATGTGGTATTCGAAGAGGAAGCAATCTGGAATTGGAACCGTGATTAGACTACAAGTCGGGATGAACTCGAATGGGATGATGTCACCAATGAAGCAGGAAAAGAGGATGCTATTGACGTTCAAAGTAACTCCAATAACAAAGATGATGAAGCACCTACAGAAGAAGATAGCTGATAACAGGAAAGAAGAATGCCAACATAAGTTGAAAATCGAGAAAGAAG